>JAXCGZ010018086.1:12500-15000 GCA_037179515.1 Halocaridina rubra | reverse complement strand
TGTGTATGTGTTTAAGTGCATATATATATATATATATATATATATATATATATATATATATATATATATATATATATATATATATATATATATATATATATATATATATATATATATATATATATATATATATATATATCAAATAAGTGCATTACCATATGTGAAAACATGAATCCTTTTTACCACGACCGGGACTTGAACCTAGGACATACAATTGCTATGCTAAGGCGCTACCAACTACACCACAGAAGATCTTAAAAGGGTAACAAACATTATATCTTTTATCTGCTAGGGTCATATTTGCTCACAAACACCCAATCCTCTCATCCCAGCCTCATTTTACCCATTATTATTCGAGAAAATACTTCCTTTCATTCTACCACACACTTATTCATCTCTTCACTTAATAACAGAGCCACTCCCTCTTTTCCTCTCCCCCTCTCAATTCCAGACACCCTAGCTATCACTCTCCCAAATGTCACCTTACCATTGCCTTTTATTTTAGTTTCACTCAATGCAAGTACATCTATTTTTCTCTTCACAAACAAACTCCCCATCACCTCCCTCTTACTTTCATTTACACCACAACCACGCACAATCAGAGACCCAATTACTAGGGCTCTGGCCGGATCTCTCCTGCCAGAATACCCCCATGTCTCTTGACTATTCTTAAAAGTAAATACACAGGTGGAGATTCCCAGTCCCCCCGCTCCGCCCAATTTAGTTGACTTTTGCGACATGCAGGGAAACACGGAGAAAGTGTTATAATAATAATGATAATAATAATAATAATAATAATAATAATAATAATAATAATACTAATAATAATAATAATAATAATAATAATAATAATAATAATAATAATAATAATAATAATAACAATAATAATAATAATAATAAATAATAATAATAATAATAATAATAATAATAATAATAATAATAATAATAATAATAATAATAATAATAATAATAATAATAATAATAGCAATAATTATAATAATAATAATAATTATAATAATAATAATAATAATAATAATAATAATAATAATAATAATAATAATAATAATAATGATAATAATAATTATAATAATAATAATAATAATAATAATAATAATAATAATAATAATAATAATAATAATAATAATAATAATAATAATAATAATAATAATAATAATAATAATAATAATAATAAGAAGAAGAAGAAGAAGAAGAAGAAGAAGAAGAAGAAGAAGAGAAGAAGAAGAAGAAGAAGAAGAAGAAGAAGAAGAAGAAGAAGAAGAAGAAGAAGAAGAAGAAGAAGAAGAAGAAGAAGAAGAAGAAGAAGAAGAAGAAAAATAGTAACAATACTTAATAATTATAATAACACTATTAATAATAATAGCAATAATGATAATGATGATAATAATAATAATAAAAATAACTATGGAAGTAATACTAAGCTAAAGAACTATATAAACAATAATCACGAAAAATCAGAAAACAAATAAACAATATTATTAGAAAGACTAACAATAATATCTTAATTATGAAATGACAAAAAAAAAGTTGAAATAATAGTAATACTAAAAGAAAGGGAATACTTAACAATATTCTTTTAAGAAAGAATAAATGAATTATGGATATAAAGAAAATAATATAAAAGAACTAATGTTACTTCCAAAATAACATTTCTCAAACTTGAATAAAGCATAATTGATTATATGGATCAATTACAAATAAACCTTGACATAAGTTAATATTTTGGTGCTCGCTTAAGTTTATTATTTTCAGCTACCAAGATGTTTCTAGTAATAATATAATTACTTCTTGCTAAGATAGAGGCAATGTTCCAGTCAATATGGTGACTGCAATCAACATAATGCTTGAACTAGAAGACTGACAATTTCGAATGTTTTATATAATATAAAGTGAAAACGGGACTGTTTCTAATCAAAATATAGCAAAAAGTATTTTCATACTTGAAAACTAAACTGACATTTAATTTTCTCAAAATCTTGACTAAGCTATGACATCACTGAAAAGAGGGAATAACTAGGGTATTATTAAAATTCGAAACAACATTAGTGTCGGGGAGGGGAGGTCTGTGATATATGCGTTTTGCAGCACTGAAACAGGCATTTAAAAACTAAATGGGAAAGTCAAATTTTTTCCCGATATCAAAAATTTTATCCATCTCAGCATAAAGGTATCCAGGGCTTACCAAACGGAGAGCACGGAGAATAATAATGATAATAATAATAATAATAATAATAATAATAATAATAATAATAATAATAATAATAATAATAATAATAATAATAATAATAATAATAATAATAATAATAATAATAAATAATAATAATAATAATAATAATGATAATAATAATAATAATAATAATAATAATAATAATAATAATAATAATAATAATAATAATAGTAATAATACTACTACTACTACTACTACTAATAATAATAATAGTAATAATAATAATAATGATAATAATAATAATAATAATAATAA
>JAXCGZ010018085.1:0-27178 GCA_037179515.1 Halocaridina rubra | reverse complement strand
CCTTTAAAACCCAGAGAACTACACAGAGGTGGGCTTGATGATATGAGCATTTTTTCTCCTCTCCACAAACATACCCAGCAAGGATCAAGTTCATTCTCTACCTTGAATGGATTAGTAAAGAGAGTAGTCCCGATCATATTTAAATCAGGCGCTCCATCTGCTATTGAAGTTGGAAAAAATAAATGTATTTGCTGATATGCAAGATAGTAACAGACTCTAATAGACTCTTAAACGACATGGTGTGGAAACTCTAACATCTGCAGAAAGAAAAATGATTACCAATAGTAGCTGATACAGTAGAAAGCAGCTAAAATGAAAAGAAAAGGTAAAAATAATATATATGATATTTTTGATATAGCATAAACATCTTTCACCCCAATTATACATGGCTTTTGCCACCTCCTACAATCGTTGGGAATGTGAAAACTGCATTGCTTTCATCAGATTACATAACAATTTTAGATGATTTTTCACGAGCGAACAGGCAGGAATGTTGAGATGGGAATTATGGCAACAGGACAAAATCCCAGCAGAAAAAATCTCTGCTGCTTATCCTAAAAGTGGACAAAATCCCAGTCTCAAATAAAAGTCATAAATAAAACAAACAAATTTAACATTGAATATTCAGTTCTCATAAATAAAGTAAACAAAACAAAATAAAACAGACAATATTTAGTCTCATAAATAAAAGTATTAATGTATAAAAAGAAACCTTTAATTCAAATTTAATTGTCATAATATCCAATATATACAATTATTTCATGCTCACAAAATTCTGCTCCATTTAAGAATACATAATTATGAATGATCTCTTGAAATGAATGCATGTTCCAACACCGTGCAGGAACTCTACACTCTTAGATGAGGATTGGCGATCTGAACACAGGTTGACAAGGCATTCTTCAGAGGTATTTTGAGCTGAGACAGGGAATTTGCCCAATTTTGGGATGAGGCTGAGATTTTGTCCACTGGGATAATGTCATAGATAGGTATATAGTACTTTTAACACACCACCACATATTAATTAATGACGCTCAAAGTGTGATGGATCGACATCTTTACCAAGAGACAGAAGAATATGGTTAATATGTCAACCATTTTGTTAGAAATGTTTACAACATTTGCAAATCCAGATGGAACACTTGCTGGTGATGAAAATACTATTCCCTTCAATGGTCTATTGAATTCATCTTTACACATGTACAACTTTATCTCAAGATAAAATTCTTGAAAGTTCTTCATGTTTTGTAAATAGTTCTAGTATAATTAGAGACATATGAAAATTGTCATACCAGGTGTTATTCCCTTATATACTGAAGCTTTGGGAAGTAATTCTTTCACATTTTCTGAAGAAGTTAGTGGTATAAGAGACGAGTACAATGAGACATTCTACATGGTTAACTGATATAGAAAACTTCTGTATGAATAAAACGAAATAACGGTTAGATTTCATTGAAAATTTATATCTAGATATATCTCCCTTTACTCAGGACTCTAGATAATGCAGTCTGAAAGTGTGCTTAGAATTACAAAATAATTCCTTTTATCATATATTCTGATGCAAGTCGAGATGATAATCATATTAGTATTAATAGTGCTAATTTGCTTATTAATATAGCAACTTCAAGACCAAATGATCTGATGGTTTTATATATCTTTATGACCTATCCTCTTGTATACAGTATCTTTTCAGTAAATGCCTATATAGAATTTAAAATCTGGGTGATAATTTGACATCTATGCCCATCAGTAATCCAGTTACCTCATTCCTGAAATATTATATATGGTATTTATATATATGGATGCATATAATGAATTTTATACTCTCTGTGGTTTATATTTTCGTAATCAATACCTTGAAAGTTTAAATGTATAAAAAAATTGATAGGATTTATATAAAATCAAATGCTGATTTTTCTTCTTCAAAACTTTGTTTCACAAAAAATCAGCTGTAGGGTTTGAAAACCCTCTTCTTTGTGACAAACGACAAAGGAAGAATGATTTTTATTCTTGATTTTAACCCCGACTATGCATGAGAGATATTCAATACCGAAAAAAAATGGTAATCAAAAGCTAGATCTGACTTTACAAATGCTGTGACTGAAACAGCATGGAGGAAGATTCAGTATTGATAATCATCAGGAGAGAAGTGAGCATTGTCAAGTAAGAAGCCAAAAGGCCGTCCTATTATAATGTTGGTATTAACGAGAGCATTGTCGTAATGGATAGACGTGATTGAAATTTAGCTTTCAAGACTGCAAGAAAGAGCAATGTAAGTTGAATATGGTTATGACCTTCTTAGCTTAAAGTAACCAAAAATCTGACCTATAACTCTTGTACTGACGAGTAATTCTCTTTCTACAAATGAGGTTAACGAAATTCTTATGGGGAAAGCATTATTTTTCCAAATCCTATTTCATATTTTACTGTTAACCCCTAGGCTTTGACCAAAAACTGAGTATGAATAGTAAAAAATTGTTTTCGTTTTAATAAAAGTTCACCATACAAGGATATTGATAATGACACCCCTCTGTTCAGATTTATGAGCCTTTTATATTCATTTTATCCACTCAGTATAAAAAAATGAGTTTAAAATGGCGAACTGTCAACGAAATTAGCTCTTTATATGCGAGGTTACCAAATAAAGCTTTATTCCCTCTTGGCGCAAATGGCGAGTGTACCATATTGGATTTACGATAATTTCAAATTAGCTTGCCATTCACTCGGGTGGTAATGAAGAAGAAATTCGATATCTGACATTTGATTTCTTCATGCCATACATGAGTCAATCTGTTACTCAATTGAGGGACTTCAAAATAAGTAGCCTTTGTGATGTGAGGGTGAATAGTGTATTTTTTATTTTTTGGCAAAGACACGGAAAAAAAAAAAGATTACCTAATTGTGTTTACGGGAAAGAGCCCAAAGCTCGTATCTTCCCGTCTCCTGATCGGTTCCATTTTAGACTTAGTGATACTTATCATTCCTGTCCTTAAAACTAATGGATTGAGATAGCATTAACAACCTCCTCGCTTTGCGAATTCCAATTATCAACTACTCTTACACTGAATAAGTATTTCCTTACATCCTGCAAAGAAGTTTCCTTACGAAGCTTCAAACTATGACCTCTAGTTCTAGAGCCAGCCATATCAAAATATCCATCCCTATCCACTCTATCATAACCATGAAGGAATCTAAAGACTGTGTAACTAACCCTCTGACTACGAAACGTAGATATATTCATCCAAAATTTGTTTGTTGTTAACAGTGGAAAGTGGATTTAACTAATGCCTTGAAAACCTTTATGTTGTACATCTTGATCTAGAAACATAACACCACGCTTTGATTGTCACGTTTTATATATATATATATATATATATATATATATATATATATATATATATATATATATATATATATATATATATATATATATATATATATATATATATATATATATATATATATATATATATATATATATATATATATATATATATATATATATATATATATATATATATATATATATATATATCAAATAAGCACATTACCATATGTGGAAACGTGAATAATTTTTACCCCGACTGGGACTTGAACCTAAGACACATAATTACTGTGCTAAGGCACTACCAACTACACCACAGAAGGTCTAAATGGGAAACAAACCTTACAGTTATATCTGCTATACTAAGAATGAACGCATTCTAACTTAATGCCACTGTTCAAAATACAGTTTCTCCCAACCTCACTCTTGGCTTCGTTTTCACATTTAATTCAAACTTGAATTTCATCTGGGACCAACTATAATCAAATAAGCGCATTACCATATGTGAAAACATCAATAATTTTTACCCCAAACGGGTCTCGAATCTAGGACACATAATTACTGTGCTAAGGCACTACCAACGACAACACAGAAGGTCTAAAAGGGAAACAAGCCTTACTGTCTTGAATATATTTCAAGACAGTTTATTTCTATGTACATTATGTAAGTGTTGTTTTGCATATAGTTTTGTTTATTGTAATGTAAGTGCATGAATGTATATTTTTAGATTTAGTATGTGTACTTATTAATATCTATCATGTATACACGTATAGTCGTATGTATAATGTGTAGTTTATTATGAAGGCTGGCTGTAGCAGACTTGGAGAAAGGAATGTAGGTCACTAATGGATTTTAGCCATTAACCCTTCACCTCCTTGATAACGCTTATTGCATCGCCTGCCTCGTTGAACAAAGAACCGTTGTGAACAAGTCATAACTCAGGTTAGTCCTACATTTGAAACCCTCTTGAAGGAACTGGGAAAATATGTATATCATATAGAGGGCAACAATACTAAAGGTAACACAAAGGGAGAGACCCAAACCTCCCAGAGAGATGAGACCCAGTTCTATAAAAAGAATGTGGGTAGTTATGGTGCTACTGCAAAGGTAGTAAATAGTAAAACAGAATGTGTATTCTGTGGTTGGCAAGGTCATAAGTCTGAACAGTGTAATAAAGTAGTCAGTATAAACGAATGCAGAGACAAATTGAGAAACAATATCAAATGTCTGAGATGTACTCAGTCAGGGCATTATGCAAATGAATGTTACACTCAGTTAAATTGTAATAAGTGTAAGAAAAATGGTCATCATGCAGCCTTGTGTTATGAACAAGAGTCAAAATTTCGTAGAAGGTTTGAAGAACCTACATTTCTGAATGAACAGTAAGAAAATGGTTCAAATATAGATGAGTCAAGCAGTGAGCAAGAACATTCTGACCCAGAAAAGGACAAGAAACATGTTGGTGTGATGACTATGAAGGCAGTACAGAGGCAAATGGTGAAGCCGAGTTTACCTTCATGTGCTCTGCCTACTGGAAGTGGAAAAATAAGCAGCTCAAAGGGAAATCTTTGGGTAAATACTAGGTTATTCTTTGATACAGGTTCCCAGTGTTCCTTTATAACTAGGGAATTAGCTGAAAGGCTTAAATTAAGCCCAGTAGATGAAATGTCTATTGGTATTGATGCATTTCATTCTGAGACAAAGAAAGGAAGTTTTCCTGTCGTAAATGTACTTATCAAATTGGGGAAAAGAAGAACCAGAGTTAAATTACTCGTAGTTGATGACATGGTTATTAGCATCCACACTCCAGGGCTAGCGAAGGCTGCAAATGTGTTAAAGTCTAATGGTCACAAGTTGGCTGATGAAGATATTTATAGTGATGTACTGGAGAACATTGGCATTGTTATTGGTGCCTTACATTTTAGTCAGTTTTTTAGTGGTTTTAACAAGTGGGATGTCTATACTTTGATGGAAACACCAGGTGGTGTCTTGTTGTATGGCCATATTCCTCGTGATACTCAGCATGGATCCAGTAGTGTACAAAACCAACTTGTTATGCGAGTAGGAACACATTTATTTCCTACTACAACACAAGAGTTGCTTGATGAGGCAATAAAGCCAGTTAATAAGTTGTTGAGTGAAGAGGCCATAGAGCCTGTTAATAAGTTGTTGATTGAAGAGGCCATAGAGCCTGTTATTAAGTTGTTGATTGAAGAGGCCATAGAGCCTGTTAATAAGTTGTTGATTGAGAAGGCCATAGAGCTTGTTAATAAGTTTTGGGAGCCAGAGAGTATTGGAGTAAAGCAAGAAGTGCATTACAAAGATAAAACTACACTTAGAAGTTTTACAGATTCTGTTCCCTTGAAGCCTATCCACACTCCTCTCCCACACAATTTTCAGAGTGTCTTTGGACAAATGAAGTCTCTAATAGAACAGTTGGAGGAAATATTGGAGAATGTTCATGTGGGTAATTTGTTGGATGCTTGTACCAGTGAAGAGAAACAATTTGATATATGCAATACTGCAGATGTAGAGTGGGGAAAGGCCAAAATATCACTGCAAGCATTGAATTCCAACAATGCAAGACTTCAAAGGGTACTGGATCAGTGCCTTTCTGAAAAATCTAGATCTAAAGAAACAATCATTAGTTTAATCTGGAATGTTAATACAGACAAGTTGTCTTTGAAAGGTCTGAAGGCTAGAGAAGATGTGTTGACCAAACATAAACTGTCACTAGTGGGTATATTTTTGGACCCCTTAGATCTAATATCACCCTTACTAAGAAGAGGAAAAATTCTTATTCAGAGAGCTTGGTCTGAAAAGCTCTCATGGGAATATCTATTGTCAGAAGTATACAAAGAGGAATCATCAAATTATGAAAGATCTGAACGTCAAGCTGCCCAAAGGGTTGAAGAATTGTGGGCAAGCTTAATCTTAGATGATAAATTGTTGTACTGATGAGGAGACCCCCATTTTTTCTTCTTTTTGAGGGGCCCAGGCTGTCTTGAATATATTTCAAGACAGTTTATTTCTACGTACATTATGTAAGTGTTGTTTTGCATATAGTTTCGTTTATTGTAATGTAAGTGCATGAATGTATACTTTTAGACTTAGTATGTGTACTTATTAATTTCTATCATGTATACACGTATAGTCGTATGTATAATGTGTAGTTTATTATGAAGGCTGGCTGTAGCAGACTTGGAGAAAGGAATGTAGGTCACTAATGGATTTTAGCCATTAACCCTTCACCTCCTTGATAACGCTTATTGCATCGCCTGCCTCGTTGAACAAAGAACCGTTGTAAACAAGTCATAACTCAGGTTAGTCCTAGTATCAAGAACCCTTACAAACGAAGGGAGTTTTATAAGACTTTCTTACAAAACGTTTGTTGTCCTCGTGAGATGCTACGAGACACTCATGTTTAGGATGTGTAAAATCGGTCGTAGCTGAGATTTATGAAATACATTTGCTACCGTGATTATTGATGGTGCATATGCGCCCACAAAAAGTTTGTTGTTCTCGTGGGGCATTATGAGACACTCAAGTAGAAGAACGTGATAGAGATCCGTGGATCAGAAGATACATTATTGATTCGGAGTCCCGTGATTGCTGACGACATCAGGGTTATCCGGATAGATGAGTACAGAGTTATTATATTTCTAACAATATTTATAACTACGTGTGAGGGACAGAATGAGCTCATTTAATTGAACACTCGTAGGTAGAATGCATGTTAGAAAATTTATTATTCTGTATGAGGAAGTTTTAATTTAAGGTGAGGAGAGTTTATTTAAATATTCACATATCGGCAGTTCATAAACCCCCTTATAAAATATTTGCATGTATGTCTATGCATGTAATATTAATCATATTTTATTGGTAGAGGATTTAAATTTGAGATCGTGGTAGGCCTCTACTGAAGCCGTGTCAGGATTTCCGAATTTAGGGGGTTATAAGATCGAAGGTTAATAACTCACAGGAAATCCTCCACACTTACAACTATATCTGCTATACTACGAAGGAATGCATTCAAAATGAATATCTCTCTGTTTATATTACAGATTCCCCCAACCTCACTCTTGACTTCATTTTTGTATTTATTTCAAATATCATTCTCATTTGGAACTAACAATAATCTAATAAGCACATTACCATATGTGAAAGCATGAATAATTTTTACCCCGACCCGGACTTAACCCAGGACACATAATTACTGTGGTAAGGCACTACCAACTACACCACAGAAGGTCTAGAAGGGAAACAAACCTTACTGCTATATCTGCTATACTAGGAATGAACGCATTCAAACTGAATGCCACCCTGTTCTTATTACAGTTTCCCCCAACCTCACTCGTTGCTTCGTTTTCGCATTTAATTCAAATCTCAATCTCATTTGGGACCAATTATATATATATATATATATATATATATATATATATATATATATATATATATATATATATATATATATATATATATATATATATATATATATATATATATATATTGTGGTTTTGTGTAGACAATAGTTTTCATTATAATTGCGTATAATGTGGATCTGGTAATACGGAAGGGTTTGGCAAAACTGTAAACAACATCCCGTTCACAGTGTTGCCAAACCCTTCCGTGTTCCCAGATTCAAATTATACACATTCATAAACGAAAACTATTGTCACCACAAAACCACAATATATATATATATATATATATATATATATATATATATATATATATATATATATATATATATATATATATATATATATATATATATATATATATATATATATATATATATATATATATATATATATATATATATATCCTCTCATAGTCTCTCTCTGCCTCTCTCCTTTTACTTAGGTAGTCATTTCTTGCTCTTTTGTAGGTTTGCCAGGCATTTATGTTTTTTCTCCTCCTATACCTTTTCCAGCATTTGTCTCTCCACTCCTTAGCTCTTTTACACCCATTATCGAACCATTTCTCTCTGGCATGAATTACACCTACTTTGGTGACAGGTATGCAGCAATCTACTATCTTCCCATATTTCTCACAAAAGATGTCATACATTTCTTGTACAGATTTGTTGTAAAATAAGGTTCTCCAGTCAATAACTGTAAAAAGCTCATTCATTTTGATGTAATATCCTTTTGGATAGTTCCTCCTCATGTCCTCAGTGCCTCTACTCTCAGGAAGAATATCTTCAATGATATACTCCATCAACAACACACAGTGGTCACTCTTTCTAATTGGTGGTTCATACTCAATTTTTTCAATATCCAACACATTATCTGTGAACACTAGATCAAGTAGTGATGGCTCATCCCCACCCCTGGCCCTTGTTGGTTCCATTACATGTTGGTGTAGGAAATTCCCTTGTACGCAATCTAGGAATCTTGCCCCAAATGAGTCCTCACCACTGTGTGGGTCAAGATTTATCCAATCTATCTCTTTATGATTAAAGTCTCCCATAATCAAAATCCTACATTTTTTTTCCCGTGCCATGTTAACAACTGGGTTTATGACTTCAATAGTACCTATATGACTTTCCTCATAAACTTCAAGCCTATTTTGGTTCCTTGGTGGGTTGTATACAACAGTTATTATAATGCTCTCTGACCCAGTATTTATGCGAGCAACAAGAAATTCCTTGAACTCACTTTCTATAGCCAAGTTTATTTCTTCAATTTGAATCCTTTCACTTATGAGCAGTGCTATCCCTCCACCAGTCCTCTCAGATCTTTCAACCCTTAGTATTCTGAAGCCCTTAGGAAAAACTGTGACACTGTTTATGTCCTCACTCAACTTAGTCTCTGTAATTGCTACTATATCTGCCTTACTGTTGTGAATCCTATCTTTTAATTCTACTGCCTTACCAGCTAATCCATCAGCATTTGTGTATAACAATCTTAATGATGCCCCATCCCCTGATCTTCTGTTATTATCTTCTTTATCTCCCCTTTGTCTGGAAGAACTCTGAAATGAAAATTTTTCTTTTGTTCTTCATTTCTTTCCTCATTTAACCTTCTTGCCTCTTGCAACAAGTTTTTGATCTTTCCCATCTCTTCCTGTGTTCTGTATCATCTAATGAACACTTCTTTGAATTCTTGAAGGTCTTTTAGACTTTTTTTTCTCAAAAATATTTCCCTACATGTTTCCCCTCTCTCAAAGGCTACTTTTGTTGGTCTCGGCTTTCCTTCCCTCGAATATTTACCTAGTTGGTGTATGTTTACAATATCCTCAGGACCACAAACTACTCCAAGCTTTCTTATCAGGTCTACAACCCTAGCTTTATTTTTGACTTATGTTTGACTTATGACAAGTGTGTGCTTCGACTCGACCCTCCGATTTATAAAAAAAGAGGAAAAAAAAAGACTGCCGTAATAGGCAAGTATGTGTATGTGCATTTCATTAGCGTTTTTGCGATGTTAAACAGAAAAAGAATAGATTTTTGCTTCGCTGTCTCTTAATTTGTATACTAAATTATTATTTTCTTATTGTCTTTTAAATCTACTAGAAATCAAAATTTTGCAAGAATTACTAGTAGTGAACATAGAGTGTGAAGGGTATACATTGTTTTTTTCTTTGTATATTTAGACAGAAAGGCAGAAGGTCATATAAACGCCCCTACAGCGATTATATAAATTTTCTTCTTTTTTTCAGAAATATAAATTAGCTAAAATTCTCTTCGAGAGAGAGAGAGAGAGAGAGAGAGAGAGAGAGAGAGAGAGAGAGAGAGAGAGAGAGAGAGAGAGAGAGAGAGAGAGAGGACCCATGAGTGAAGAGTGAGTGAGACAGAGAGAAAGGGCAAGAGAGAACGAGCTATGTAATTTTTATGTTCAGAAAGTACTTAAACAGTAAGCGATTCACCAATTCTTTAGGAATTATGCACAAGATTAGGCGTTATGTTATCATTATTTTTTTTCGTCTCTGCTATTTTGGGTATTAATCCCTTAATGTTAGGGGAATTTATGAAAGTAAATCTGCGTTTCTGGCGTTACTTTGCTTATGCTGGCGTCACACATAGCCAAAATTCCCGACCCGACTCTTAAAGCCGTGATTACCTAATTGTGTTTACGGGAAAGAGCCCAAAACTCGTATCTTCCCGTCTACTGATCGGTTCCATTTTATACTTAGTGATACTTATCATACCTGTCCTTAAAACTATGGATTGAGATAGCATTAACTACCTCCTCGCTTAGCCAATTCCAATTATCAACTACTCTTACACTGAAAAAGTATTTCCTTACATCCTGCAAACAAGTTTTCTTACGAAGCTTCAAACTATGACCTCTAGTTCTAGAGCCAGCCATATCAAAATATCCATCCCTATCCACTCTATCATAACCATGAAGGAATTTAAAGACTGTCACCATATCCCCCCTCACTCTTCTAGCTTCGAGTGATGGTAAGTCTAATTCCCTCAGCCTCTCATCATAACTGAGATTGCGTATTTCTGGCACCAGTTTCGTGGCATGTCTTTGAACTTTTTCAAGCTTAGCTATGTGCTTTTTCAAGTGCGGATTCCAAAAGGGGGCTGCATATTCGAGTTTTGGCCTCACATAGGTTACATAAATATTTCTGAACATTTCCTTGTCCATGTGCCTCAAGGCTACCCTTACATTTGATAAGAATGCATATGCTGCCCTTACTACGCCATTTATATGTATTTCTGGAGACAAATCTGCCAGTATGTTTACTCCTAGATCTCTCTCATTTTCTGTCTCTTGAAGTTGTACTCCAGCCACAGAGTAGTCAAGCTTGGGCCTTCTTGCACTTGTACCCATTCTCATTACCTTACATTTTGAAGTATTGAATTTCATTAGCCACTTTTCTGACCATTCATGCAGATTATTTAGATCCTCTTGAAGTTCTCTATCATTGTTCTCGTTTTTTACTTTCTTCACAATCTTTGCATCATCTGCAAACATATTCATGAATGAATTTACAGACTCTGGTAGGTCATTTACATATACAAGGAACAAAAGTGGCCCTAAAACTGAACCCTGTGGAACTCCACTACTAACTCTTCTCCATTCAGACACTGAGTGTCTTACTCTAACCCTCTGTTCCCTTCCTTCTAAGTAAGTTTTTATCCATTCCAAAACATTTCCACCTATTCTAGCCATTGATTGCAGCTTCCTAATAAGTCTCCCATGTGGAACAGTGTCAAATGCTTTCTGGAAGTCTAGGGATATGCAATCGGCCCAGCCCTCTCTTTCCTGTAAGATTTGGCTTACCTCATCATAAAATTCTAATAAGTTTGTTACTGTTGATCTACCTTCTCTGAAGCCATGTTGCCTCACTGACAAAAAGTTGAAGGATTCCAAGTGAAGAGAGATATGTTTCCTTAGTAGTTTCTCCATAAATTTGCAAACTATACTGGTCAAGGAAACTGGTCTATAGTTCAGAGCCGTATCCCTCCTTCCCTTTTTGAAGATAGGTATCACATTTGCTTGTTTCCAGCATCTTGGAACCGTCGTGGAGGGCCTACATAATTGGCTGCTGCACCCAATAATCTCCGTGATTCAGAAGACCAAATCAGTCGTAGAAGACTGTGTACGACGGGTAAGATCGATCTTCTTGATAGTACGTGGGCGTAGGAGAAGGTGTACGCCCGCGTACGATCCAGAGGATCGATCCTACCCGGTGTACGCAGTCCTCCGGGTCTGGAACTGCTAAAAATTTAAATATTCGCTTATACGTCTGGCAGCGCAGTACGAAAAGACAGCGCGCGCATGCGAGGTCTCATTTCTGACAACCCAGTCCTGGACGTTCAGTTTTCCTGCTCCGCTTGCCGCATTTCTTATTGTTTTAGCATGATATTAGTGCATTTCTTATTGTTTACCATGATATTAGTGCATTTATTTTTCCCTCATGTGTTCTTGCAGTGACAGTGTTCTTAAATTTCATGTTTTGCTGTTGTATTTTGATGTGGTTCCCCATTCCAGTGCCTTTTACATTTGTTTACATAGGAATATGCAGTCAATTGGTTTTTTATTTGAGTATTCTCATATGTAATTTTTTCAGTACACTTATATTATTACATGGGGATATGTCTTGCCATACTTGTGTATTTTCTCATAATGAAATTTATATATTTTTGTACAGTATATATTTTTGTATCTTAAAAATAAAATTATTATTTTCTGTTCATTTCCTGTTTATTACTTATATCATCATTTTACTATAATATATATTTGTATATGACCATTAATATTGGTCATGCAATAAAGCATCTATTTCCCATATAATATTGTGAAATCAATATATCAAAATATGAATTAATCAAATCCATAAATGTGTCAAACAAAATATATGAAATATGTTAACATACATGGCCAACATATATTTACTTATATATATATAAGTAGCTGCAGTGCCAAATATATAAATCAGGGTTATACTTTCACAAATATCCCATATATATATATATATATATATATATATATATATATATATATATATATATATATATATATATATATATATATATATATATATATATATATATATATATATATATTCCATATATTTATTGTTCACTAGGATCAATTCTAACATAATTATATAAATGGAAAAGTAAGGGCAAATATAAATATACCAAATTACTTTTTATTTGCGTTTACCAATACATACAACTTACATTTGAAGGATTCTGTGAATGACAAAGATGAAACATTATTACATTATTAAATGTAAAATATTAAACTTAATATCTTCTCAGTATAAAATAATGAAAATGAAACATATTAAGATCAGTTATTGTAATATGTGAAAAACAAATGACTTAAAATAAATTACATATCTCTATGGGAATAAAATGCTAAAATTAAAGTTACAAACGTCGTCCTTTAAACCATTCTCTCTTGCCACGATACTCTTCCTTCGGGGGAATTACAGCATTCCTCCCGACTGCATACAACCCCCTACGAACGTGTACGTTCCCCTACGATGGGTCGGGAGTGTCGGGAGCAGGGTCGGCCCAGTCGTAACGGTCAAAAATTTAAATTTCCTGTTTTCTATGATGAGATTTATGTTTGCGTACGATCAGTCGTACGCTAAATTACACGTCCAAACTACTCCGTACGATTGCAATTACGATCCATAGGACTGCTTACGTGGACGTACGGCGCACTTCCGACAGGCACAGGAATGCACCTGTTGGCTAAAAAATCTGCCGGATCTCCAAGGATTGAGCGAAGATTCCGTCAGAACGCGGTCTTAAGAGTCGGGTCGGGAGTTTTGGCTATGTGTGACGCCAGCATTAGCTAATAAGTGTTGAGTCGTGGCATTAGGGTCAAAATTGCGTGAATTTTAGGAAATTCGATGTTGTTTGAACTACTAGTTCCAGAGGTAAGGTGATTGTCCCTTAATCCGACTTGGCCATTTGTTTTGCCAAATAAGAGTATTGTAAACGTGAGATAGACCCTTCCTCTATATTTTTCATCGATAATTCAATGCATGAAGCCAATTTTTTTTTTTTTATGTTGACTTTGTTTTTTTTCTTTCTATTTTTCGATGTTACTAGATGATAAACGTGGCCTACCTCCATTATTTTTTTTTATGAATTTTTGCATATTAATGTTACTGTGATATGACAAAATTTGAATTGAGTAGTAACAGAGAGTTTGTCTGCCACATATTTCAACTGTCATTAAAGGAAATCTGAGATTTCTCATCATGCGCCTGAGTAGATAGTTCTTTATCTGTCAGTCGGCTACCACAGATAAACCGAGTAACAGGAAGGTTGGTGGCTATGCTACTATATATTGTGACAGCAGGAATTCAAAACTGGTAAAAGAAACTGGCCAAAAGAATTTACTTTAAAATTAGTATTATTATGAAATGCAATTACAGAACTTTTGTTCTTGCCTCAAAATGCTATTATCACTTATTATTTACTGTTATTTTTTTATAATTATTGCATGCATTTTTATTTTTATTATGGCTGTTGTTGCTATCACTCCATTGTCCTTCTTTCTAATTATTATTTTCATAATAGTTTTAGTAGTAACACAATTATTGGCACTTTTATTTTGAATTCATACCATTGTGTTACTGTAGTCACTCTTAATAGGAGTATTTCTTTAGTGGCTGTTCTCAGCATTTCATGACTTTTCTTTTTGATATATAAAGCATACTAATGTCATGTAGAGATGATCTATCAGTTTCTCGGGTACGTCCTAAGTATCTTGGAATACTTATTTGAATGGTGTAGACAAATACTTACAACTACCACCCTATTTTCAGGCAGCCCTGATCTACAATTTTCGCATACCAGTCCCTTTTACCAATTAGAGAGATTGCAAGAGCTTGCAGACACAGTGGATGCGCAGTATCCACTTTGTGTGCTTACATATGGCCATTGTTCATACCCAGAGGTGATATCTAGTGTTTCCTCTATTTATAATGGCGACATTAGGCCCTGTTTTCTGGGCCTAGAATCTACTCCTGGCTATTCTAATTCCAGAATTTGAGCTTGAGAGGGAGATGCACATCCGGGGGAAATGTGTCGTGAGAGGAAAAATGGTAATATGACCGCCTCGAGATTTGAATCAACGCGGGCAGAAGAGGCATGCGAAAGATATATCCGCACTCTTCTGTTGTCCGGCTGGTCACCAGAAGCAGGATTCCCGGGCCAGCCATGGTTACAACTTGGACCTATCTTACAGCGTAAAAGTGAGGGGATGACGGAAAAAGGCATGGTGTCGGCCCAGTACCTAGTGATACCCCAAAAAGAGGGACTGCATATGGGAACAAAGGGAATGTGGGAATGCAAAAGAAGTTAAAAATTTAGATGAAATAAAAAAAGGATATGAAAAATTCCTAATAAGATAAAAGAATAGAATAAAACATAACAGGGGAAACTTAAAATGCCCCACTTTTCTTTTATATGAAAAATTTAGATGAAATAAAAAAAGATATGGAAAATTCCTAATAAGATAAAAGAAAGAGAGAGAGAGACATTTCCCATAGAATAAAACATGACAGAGGAAACTGAAAATTCCCCACTCTTTCTTTTCTATGAAAAATTTAGATGAAATAAAGGATATGGAAATTTCCTAGTAAGATAAAAGTAAGGGAGAGAGAGAGAGACATTTCCCATAGAATAAAACATAACAGGGGAAACTGAAAACTCCCCACAGTGAAACCATGTACAGTAAAATATTTTGTTTTTATCTTTTCTGAATACCAAGCCTGATTTTTTTTTCTAGATTTTAAGATTTAATTTAAGAAAGCCACAATGCCTCCCCTAGAATTAATATGTAGATATAAGAAAGATAGTTACCCTAGGTTTAGCATAGTAAGTGTCATTGACTCAATTATGATCATTATCAGATAGTAGGTTGGCTCATGGCGCCAGCCGCCCGTTGCGATACTACAGCTGAAGGTTTTTTGAACTTAAATAGGTATGTCCAGGACAGTTCGATGTTAAGTCTTCCTTCAGTTACGGTTCTTTTTCCATGCCTACAGCTACACTGAATATTCTTGGATATTCATCATACATCTTTTATTATCCCTTCACATCTGACAAGTTATTACACTCTCCATCTCTGTTTCTTTTTACTTTGTATTCTTCGTGCCCAGGCCCGATGAGGGCTGTTTTATTTTATAATTGTGTTTGGCCCGTCCTGGTGTCACAATCATTAAAAAAAAAAAAAAAAAGATAACTCATGTACAAACAGTGTTTGTATTTTGATTTAGTGCTATAATCATCTTTCTTTCATTGATGAGTATTTTTAGATATTTGCCACTTACAAACTGTACTTTTGTTAGTTGGGCACTATAACATTTTTAATTATTTTCCTTTTTGCTATTAAAGTGCATTACTGAATAGTTGTCTTTTAGATGCAAATTTGTATTTTCTCTTTACTTTAATAAACTAATAGTCATTTTGTCACTCATTGATAAAAACCAAAAATAGAGTCACTTTATACAAAACTTTAAAAAGACCTATACTAATATACCCTCCAATACCCATATGCATATTATCTAAAGCTAACCTTTTAAAACTCCAAGCCATCCAGAATATAAATTTAAGGAGAATTCTCTCTGAAAGACCACCATATGTAGAGAGAATGGAAGAGATCCACAAGAGCCTTTAAAGTCGAGGCACTAAATACATATTTATTTAAAATGGCAGCAAAAACCTGGGAAAAATTGGAAATGGACTTTCAAGAATTACTTCAGGAAACAAATAACTTAATGAAAGAAACAGTGACCATTCCTGGTGGAAAAGAATTTCCCCAATATTATCGGGAAATCCACCAGAACTGGTATACACCAGATAAAGTCAAAACTCAAAAAATTCCTACAAACGCCCTATATATTGCACGTGTACATTTGGATATGCATATGCATATGTGGATGTACACGGGCAAAACAAAAATTTAATTACTTCAAAAAAGCTAATTCACCCAAAGTTTCTTTCTCTGTATGTTTATGTGTTCGCATATACATATAGGGGAGGAACTGTAAGCAAGTGTTTATATATGTGCATAAGTATATATACAAGTGTGCGCAATTAACATTTTGATCCATCCCTCTCACTAAACTACTCTTCTTAAATGCTGTAAAAAAATACTTTTTATAGTCTTGAGCGAGCGTTTTGGGGCATCTCAAATGTAAGCCATGCCTCTTTATTATATAATATATCAACTAAGCAAGAGGGACTGCCCCTCTCTAGTCATCTCTTCCCTCTTTAATTTTCGTGCTTATCCCCCCCAATCCCTCCAATCTTATATCCCCCTCTCTTCAGTGATGACACCTTGCATAGGGCTAAGAGAGTTCACTCGACGCCGTCACTATTCTTCCCCCACCTATCCTATCCCATCCTATCTAACTTGTGTGGGTATTGGGGAAACACCATTACAGTTACTTAAGAGCTACTTGAAAAATAGAAAACAAGCCGTATGTTGTAATGGGAAAGCATCTTTGTTGCAAACTATTGAGAGGTGAGTACCACAGGGATCAATACTGGGCCTACTGTTATTTTTAGTTTATATAAATGAAATTTCCAATGCCAGTAATAAACTCAAATATATTCTTTATGCAGATGACACCAACCTTCTCTTGCATGATACTAACCTTGACCACCTGCATTCTGTTTTAAATAGTGAACTAGATAAAATTAACAACTGGGTCTCTGTTAATAAATTAAAGCTAAATGTTTCCAAAACTGACTACATCTTATTTCAAAATAGATCTGTAGTACACAATATTGGTCAAGTTAATATGAATGGGTATGAAGTTAAAAGAGTTACTTGTAAGAAATTTTTGGGAGTAATTATTAATGAAAATTTAAATTGGAAATATCGTATTTAATCTGTCTGCTCAAAACTGTCCAAGACATGTGGAATTTTGATAAAATTCGCCATAACCTAACAAATGAGGCCTTAAAAAGCATATACTATTCCCTGTGTTATCCTCATATTATATACTGTTTGTCCATCTGGGGTTGTATTTGGCCGTCAATTGTAAGGGATGTATTTGTAACTCAGAAAAGACTGATCAGAACTATTACATATAGTGGAAAATATGACTCAACTTCCTCTTTATTCAAGGAGCTAAACTTGCTTAAATTTAATTACTTGATACAATATTTCTGTCTTATTATTATACATAGTGATGTTAACGATAACAGAAAATTATATAGATTTATTCAGCACAACCATGGAACCAGAGGTAACAATATAAATTTGATATGTCCACAGCCGAGAACAACCTTGTACAAATTTTCTATTCACTGTTTTGGCCCAAAATGTTGGAATGCATTACTAGAAGATTTAAAAACAATAACTGGCATAACTTTATTTAAAAAGAAACTCAAACAGCATTTATTTACTAGGTAACATCAAGCAGTTGTTGAATAATAATTAATACAGTATTGGTGCATCATTATGTCCAGGTTAAAGTTAGGCTACTGTTTTGTTTTATTACAAGATAAGTATGAGATTGCTATATTGGAGCTTTTGTTAACTATTGCTGTCATACTTTAAATTATGTGAAATGTATATTAAACTGCCTGCCAAGGAGCTCTTGCTCAGCAGGCTAGTGCCTCTTAATATAATGTACATATTTATTCCTGTATGTATACTGAATATTTGGCAATAAATCTATGACTATGACAATCGATCGATCGGAAGAGGCAGAGTATTGTTGGCGCCCATTCAGATAACATTACATTAAGGGAACGGGGTCATTGAGGCTTAGAGGCAAAAATGTAATGTCTATATAAATTAAGTTTTAAGTATCTTTACACATCTATTATCATCTTGCATGAGAGAAAACTGGCCTGTTGTGAGGTGGCAGCAAAAGAACAACTAAATACATAACAGTGAAGTAATACTACAAAATACGCCAATGCTATACCGTCGGCTACTAATGGATATACAAATACCACACTGGTAGAGTAAATCTGATATGACAGGCTCCACATAGGTTACATAGATATTTCTGAACATTTCCATGTCCATGTGCCTGAAGGCTACCCTTACATTTGCTAAGAAAGCATACGTTGCCCTTACTATACCATTTATATGCATTTCCAGAGACAAATCTACCAGTATGTTTACTCCTAGATCTCTCTCATTATCTGTCTCTTGAAGTTCTGCTCCTGCCATTGAGTAGTCAAGCATGGGCCTTATTACGTTTGTACCTATTTTCATTACCTTACATTTAAAAGCATTGAATATCATTAGTCACTTTTCTGACCACTCATGCAGACTACTTAGATCTTCCTGAAGTTCTCTACCATTGTTACTAAATTCGAAATCTTTGTACAATCTGCAAACATATTCATGAATTAATTTACAGACTCTGGTAGGTCATTTACATATACAAGGAACGAAAGTGGCCTTAAGCTGAACCCTTTGAAACTCCACTACTAATTCTTCTCCTTTCAAACACTGAGTGTCTTACTCTAACCCTCTGATCAGTTAATTCTATGTAAGTTTTTATCCACACCAAGATATTTCTACCTATTCTAGCCATTGCAGCTTCTTAATAAGTCTCCTGTGTGGGACCGTGTCAAATGCTTTCTGGAAGCCTAGGAATATGCAATCTGTCCAGCCCTCTCTTTCCTGTAAGATCAGGCTTACCTCATCATAAAAATCTAATAAGTTTGTTACTGTTGATCTACCTTCTCTGAAGCCATGTTGTTTTATTGACAAAATGTTGAAGAATTCCTAAAAAGAGAGATGTATTTTCTTTGTTGTTTCTCAATAATTTTGCAAACTATGCTGGTCAAGGAAACAGGTAAATAGTTTAGAACTGTATCCCTCCTTTCCTTTTTGAAGATAGTACCACGTTCGTTTGTTTCAAGTATCTTGGAATCTCTTCTGATTCCAGCGACTTTTCAAATATGATACACAGTTCTGCTGATATTGATTTAGCGCAGTTCTTAAGTACATAAGGAGATATATCATAAAGATCTGTAGCTTTATGGGCATCTAACTCCATCAGCGCTTTGCATACCTCTGTGATTGAAAAGATGATGTTCTCTAATACCAGTGCTTGAACTCTTATTACTGCAATATGAGGGGATGTGGTATTTTCTACTGTAAAGACTGACTGAAACTCCTTTTGCAATTCTTTGCAGATCTCTTCATGTGTATCAGGATGCTTCCATCTGTTCACTTTAGCTTTAAAAACCTGTTCTTTTACCTTCAGTTTTCCTCTGATAAAGCTGTGAAAAAGTTTTGGATTTTCTTTAGCCCTTTTGGTGATATCCCTTTCATAGTCTCTCTCTGCCGCTCTTCTTTTACTTAGGTAAACATTTCTTGTTCTTTTATAAGTCTGCCAGGTATTTATGCTTTTTTTCCTCCTATACCTTTTCCAGCATTTGTCTCTCCACTCCTTAGCTCTTTAACACTCATTATTGAACCATTTCTCTCTGGCATGAATAACTCCTATTTTGGTGGAAGGTATGAAACAATCTACTATCTTCCAATATTCCTCACAAAAGATGTCGTACATTTCTTGTACAGATTTGTTGTAAAATAAGGTTCTCCAGTCAATAACTACAAAAAGCTCATTCATTTTGATGTAATCTCCTTTCATATATTTCCTCCTCGTATCCTCAGTGCCTCTACTTTCAGGCAGAACATCTTCGACGATATACGCCATCAACAACACACAATAGTCACTCTTTCCAATTGGTGGTTTATACTCAATTTTTTCAATATCCAGCACATTATGTGTGAATAGTAGATTAAGCAGTAATGGCTCATCCCCATTCCTGGCCCTCGTTGGTTCCAGTACATGTAGGTGTAGGAAATTCCCTTGTACGAAATCTAGAAATCTTGCCCTGAATGAGTGGGTCAAGATTTATCTAATATATCTCTCGATGATTAAAATCTCCCATAATTAAAATCCTACATTTCCTCTCCTGTGCAATGTTAGCAACTTCAGTAGTACCTATATGACTTTCCTCTTAAACTTCTAGCCTATGCTGGTTCCTTGATGGGTTATATACAACAGTTATTATAATGCTCTCTGAAACTAAAACCCAATCTATTCTTATCGGATCCAGACAATTATTATCAGAAGTTGATGACAATCTTCATATAAATTTTAACGGTAATATCATTAAGCCAATGAACTCGGTAAAGAACCTAGGTGTCTATTTTGACCGTTACATGAATTTTGAAATGCATATAGATGAAATTTATAAAAAAGTAATGGGTACTCTAATATATCTAAATAGGGTAAAAGACTCATTTGAAACATCAACTCGTATAATAATTGTCCAGTCCTTAGCTATGAGTTTAATTAATTACTGTCTCAAAGTTTGGGGATGTACAAATAAGACTCAATTACAAAGAATACAAAAGTTACAAAACTTTGCAGCACGAGTGGCTGTTGGCAATGTAAGAAAATACGAGCACATCTCTCCTGTTTTAAAAGATCTAGAATGGATAAAGATTAGAGATAAATATGTTTTTGATATATGTACCTTTGTTTTTAATATACTAAGAAACAATATTCCTGATTGCTTGTATAATTTTTCTACAGTAAGCTCAGTTACCGGGTTAACTACCCGTCAAGGGGAAGATTTATTAGTACGAAGGTCTAAAACTGATATTGGCTCAAGAGATATAAACATTCGTGGACCTCATTTATATAATCAGCTTCCCAGAGAACTAAAAAATGCTGGTTCAGTGTATACTTTTAAATATAATCTTAAGAAGTTACTCTTAAAGGAAGATTTTACTTGTAAATTTTAATTGTACACCCATATTTGAATACCCAATGTATGTTGGAAATAAAGCATTATTATTATTATTATTATTATTATGCAAGCAAACTAGAAATGCCTTGAACTCACTTTCTATAGCAAAGTTTATTTCTTCAACCTGAAATCTTGGACTTATGAACAATGCTATCCCTTCACCAGTCCTCTCAAATCTTTCAACCCTTTATTTTCTGAAGCCCATAAAAATAATTATGACACTGTTTATATCCTGTCTTCACTTAGTCTCTACAACCGCTACTATATCTGTCTTAATGCTGTGTGTGTGTGTATATATATATATATATATATATATATATATATATATATATATATATATATATATATATATATATATATATATATATATATATATATATATATATATATATATTTATTTATTTATTTTTTTTTTTAAGAGTGTGACACCGGGACAGGCAAAACTGCCCTCATCAACAAAGGCCCGGGCTCGAGAAAATACCAAGACGAAGGAAAAGAAAAAGTTAAGGGCAAGGCAGAGATGAGGTAATGTCACACAAAGGAAAACGACATACAGAAAAAACAGTCAAAGTAAAGAGGACCCAGAGATATGGAGGACTAGGCTCTGAGATGACGATAGATCTGCTTTTTGAAGGATGAAAGGTCGTAAGAACTAGGAAAGACAGAAGGAGGAAGAGAGTTCCAGAGTCTGGAGGTAGATGGGAAGAAGCAGTCGCTGCACCGACCAATCCGCGAGCTACAAATCTCGACACAGTACCTGTGAGATGAGGCCGCTTGGCGAGTGTTACGCGGCCTCGGCAGTGGAGGAGGGATGCAACTCGCCAACTCATATATATATATATATATATATATATATATATATATATATATATATATATATATATATATATATATATATATATATATATATATACATACATACATACATACATACATACATACATACATACATACATACATACATACATACATATAAATGGCATAGTAAGGGCAGCATATGCATTCTTATCAAATGTAAGGGTAGCCTTGAGGCACATGGACAAGGAAATGTTCAGAAATATTTATGTAACCTATGTGAGGCCAAAACTCGAATATTCAGCCCCCTTTTGGAATCCGCACTTGAAAAAGCACATAGCTAAGCTTGAAAAAGTTCAAAGACATGCCACGAAACTGGTGCCAGAAATACGCAATCTCAGTTATGATGAGAGGCTGAGGGAATTAGACTTACCATCACTCGAAGCTAGAAGAGTGAGGGGGGATATGGTGACAGACTTTAAATTCCTTCATGGTTATGATAGAGTGGATAGGGATGGATATTTTGATATGGCTGGCTCTAGAACTAGAGGTCATAGTTTGAAGCTTCGTAAGAAAACTTGTTTGCAGGATGTAAGGAAATACTTTTTCAGTGTAAGAGTAGTTGATAATTGGAATTGGCTAAGCGAGGAGGTAGTTAATGCTATCTCAATCCATAGTTTTAAGGACAGGTATGATAAGTATCACTAAGTATAAAATGGAACCGATCAGTAGACGGGAAGATACGAGCTTTGGGCTCTTTCCCGTAAACACAATTAGGTAATCACGGCTTTAAGAGTCGGGTCGGGAATTTTGGCTATGTGTGACGCCAGCATAAGCAAAGTAACGCCAGAAACGCAGATTTACTTTCATAAATTCCCCTAACATTAAGGGATTAATACCCAAAATAGCAGAGACGAAAAAAAATAATGATAACAGAACGCCTAATCTTGTGCATAATTCCTAAAGAATTGGTGAATCGCTTACTGTTTAAGTACTTTCTGAACATAAAAATTACATAGCTCGTTCTCTCTTGCCCTTTCTCTTTGTCTCACTCACTCTTCACTCATGGGTCCCCCCTCTCTCTCTCTCTCTCTCTCTCTCTCTCTCTCTCTCTCTCTCTCTCTCTCTCTCTCTCTCTCTCTCTCTCTCTCTCTCGAAGAGAATTTTAGCTAATTTATATTTCTGAAAAAAAGAAGAAAATTTATATAATCGCTGTAGGGGCGTTTATATGACCTTCTGCCTTTCTGTCTAAATATACAAAGAAAAAACAATATATACCCTTCACACTCTATGTTCACTACTAGTAATTCTTGCAAAATTTTGTTTTCTAGTAGATTTAAAAGACAATAAGAAAATAATAATTTAGTATACAAATTAAGAGACAGCGAAGCAAAAATCTATTCTTTTTCTGTTTAACATCGCAAAAACGCTAATGAAATGCACATACACATACTTGCCTATTACGGCAGTCTTTTTTTTTCCTCTTTTTTTATAAATCGGAGGGTCGAGTCGAAGCACACACTTGTCATAAGTCAAACATAAGTCAAAAATAAAGCTAGGGTTGTAGACCTGATAAGAAAGCTTGGAGTAGTTTGTGGTCCTGAGGATATTGTAAACATACACCAACTAGGTAAATATTCGAGGGAAGGAAAGCCGAGACCAACAAAAGTAGCCTTTGAGAGAGGGGAAACATGTAGGGAAATATTGTTGAGAAAAAAAAGTCTAAAAGACCTTCAAGAATTCAAAGAAGTGTTCATTAGATGATACAGAACACAGGAAGAGATGGGAAAGATCAAAAACTTGTTACAAGAGGCAAGAAGGTTAAAAAAGGAAAGAAATGAAGAACAGAAGAAAAATTTTCATTTCAGAGTTCTTCCAGACAAAGGGGAGATAAAGAAGATAATAACAGAAGATCAGGGGATGGGGCATCATTAAGATTGTTATACACAAATGCTGATGGATTAGCTGGTAAGGCAGTAGAATTAAAAGATAGGATTCACAACAGTAAGGCAGATATAGTAGCAATTACAGAGACTAAGTTGAGTGAGGACATAAACAGTGTCACAGTTTTTCCTAAGGGCTTCAGAATACTAAGGGTTGAAAGATCTGAGAGGACTGGTGGAGGGATAGCACTGCTCATAAGTGAAAGGATTCAAATTGAAGAAATAAACTTGGCTATAGAAAGTGAGTTCAAGGAATTTCTTGTTGCTCGCATAAATACTGGGTCAGAGAGCATTATAATAACTGTTGTATACAACCCACCAAGGAACCAAAATAGGCTTGAAGTTTATGAGGAAAGTCATATAGGTACTATTGAAGTCATAAACTCCGTTGTTAACATGGCACGGGGAAAAAAAATGTAGGATTTTAATTATGGGAGACTTTAATCATAAAGAGACAGATTGGATAAATCTTGACCCACACAGTGGTGAGGACTCATTTGGGGCAAGATTCCTAGATTGCGTACAAGGGAATTTCCTACACCAACATGTAATGGAACCAACAAGGGCCAGGGGTGGGGATGAGCCATCACTACTTGATCTAGTGTTCACAGATAATGTGTTGGATATTGAAAAAATTGAGTATGAACCACCAATTGGAAAGAGTGACCACTGTGTGTTGTTGATGGAGTATATCATTGAAGATATTCTTCCTGAGAGTAGAGGCACTGAGGACATGAGGAGGAACTATCCAAAAGGATATTACATCAAAATGAATGAGCTTTTTACAGTTATTGACTGGAGAACCTTATTTTACAACAAATCTGTACAAGAAATGTATGACATCTTTTGTGAGAAATATGGGAAGATAGTAGATTGCTGCATACCTGTCACCAAAGTAGGTGTAATTCATGCCAGAGAGAAATGGTTCGATAATGGGTGTAAAAGAGCTAAGGAGTGGAGAGATAAATGCTGGAAAAGGTATAGGAGGAGAAAAAACATAAATGCCTGGCAAACCTACAAAAGAGCAAGAAATGACTACCTAAGTAAGAGGAGAGAGGCAGAGAGAGACTATGAGAGGGACATCACCAGGAAGGCTAAAGAAAATCCCAAGCTTTTCCACAGCTTTATCAGAGGAAAACTGAAGGTAAAAGAACAGGTTTTAAGGCTAAAGAGAGAGGATGGAAGCATAACTGAGACGGATGAAGAGATCTGCAAAGAATTGAACAAGGAGTTTCAGTCAGTATTTACAGTAGAAAATACCCCACCCCCTCAGATTGCAGTGATAGAAGCTCAAGGGCCGGTATTAGAGAACATCAACCTTACAGCCACAGAGGTATGCAAAGCGCTAATGGATTTAGATGTTCATAAAGCTACAGGTCCTGATGACATATCCCCTCATGTGCTTAAAAAATGCGCAAACACAATATCAGTGGCACTAAGTATCATATTTAAGGAGTCACTGGAGTCGGGGAAGATTCCAAGATGCTGGAAACAAGCAAATGTGATACCTATCTTCAAAAAGGGAAGGAGGGATACGGCTCTGAACTATAGACCAGTTTCCTTGACCAGCATAGTTTGCAAAGTTATGGAGAAACTACTAAGGAAACATATCTCTCTTCACTTGGAATCCTTCAACTTTTTGTCAGTGAGGCAACATGGCTTCAGAGAAGGTAGATCAACAGTAACAAACTTATTAGAATTTTATGATGAGGTAAGCCAAATCTTACAGGAAAGAGAGGGCTGGGCAGATTGCATATTTCTAGACTTCCAGAAAGCGTTTGACACTGTTCCACATGGGAGACTTATTAGGAAGCTGCAGTCAATGGCTAGAATAGGTGGAAATGTTTTGGAATGGATAAAAACTTACTTAGAAGGAAGGGAACAGAGGGTTAGAGTAAGACACTCAGTGTCTGAATGGAGAAGAGTTATTAGTGGAGTTCCACAGGGTTCAGTTTTAGGGCCACTTTTGTTCCTTGTATATGTAAATGACCTACCAGAGTCTGTAAATTCATTCATGAATATGTTTGCAGATGATGCAAAGATTGTGAAGAAAGTAAAAAACGAGAACAATGGTAGAGAACTTCAGGAGGATCTAAATAATCTGCATGAGTGGTCAGAAAAGTGGCTAATGAAATTCAATGCTTCAAAATGTAAGGTAATGAGAATGGGTACAAGTGCAAGAAGGTCCAAGCTTGACTACTCGGTGGCTGGAGTACAACTTCAAGAGACAGAAAATGAGAGAGATCTAGGAGTAAACATACTGGCAGATTTGTCTCCAGAAATACATATAAATGGCATAGTAAGGGCAGCATATGCATTCTTATCAAATGTAAGGGTAGCCTTGAGGCACATGGACAAGGAAATGTTCAGAAATATTTATGTAACCTATGTGAGGCCAAAACTTGAATATGCAGCTCCCTTTTGGAATCCGCACTTGAAAAAGAAAGTAGCTGAGCTTGAAAAAATTCAAAGACATGCCACGAAACTGGTGCCAGAAATACGTAATCTCAGTTATGATGAGAGGCTGAGGGAATTAGACTTACCATCACTCGAAGCTAGAAGATTGAGGGGGATATGGTGACAGTCTTTAAATTCCTTCATGGTTATGATAGAGTGGATAGGGATCGATATTTTGATATAGCTGGCTCTAAAACTAGAGGTCATAGTTTGAAGCTTCGTAAGAAAACTTCTTCGCAGGATGTAAGGAAATACTTTTTCAGTGTAAGAGTAGTTGATAATTGGAATTGGCTAAGCGAGGAGGTAGTTAATGCTATCTCAATCCATAGTTTTAAGGACAGGTATGATAAGTATCACTAAGTATAAAATGGAAATGGGCTCTTTCCCGTAAACACAATTAGGTAATCAATTAGGTAATCA
>JAXCGZ010018084.1:0-27221 GCA_037179515.1 Halocaridina rubra | reverse complement strand
TATATATATATATATAAATAAATAAATAAATAAATAAATAAATAATTTCAAAGGTTGAATATTATTCTCAAGATGTGTTGTGAATAGTAAGACTTCAGTCACTTGCTGCATACTAAATGTAATTTATTAAAGCATACAAGTATGTAATATTTCACCGCGTACAAAAAGATGCTCTACTATTATAGACTAAAGGAACAAGGCATAGGAGAGTTTATATATGTGTGTGTGTGTGTGTGTGTGTGTGTGTGTGTGTGTGTGTGTGTGTGTGTGTGTGTGTGTGTGTGTGTGTGTGTGTGTGTGTGTGTGTGTGCCCTATTGGTGCGTTAACACAGACGTGAGACAATCCGTGCTCTAATAAATTTAAAAATCCTTCGAATAAATAGGAAAAAGTGGTTTTACGGTACGCTCACACAGGATGCGAGAAGACCGTTACTCCTAAAAATATATATCTAAAAAAATACTTAAATGAAGTTTGTTATAGGAATAACTAGTGGAGAGCTGTAACGTAGCAGTTAAAATACTCGACTGGGGAGGTGACAGACCGATACTGAGCCCATAGCTAACCGTTAGGAAGGGCATCTATCCTTAATTCCCCCAAAACAAGTTATATGAGTCCACCCCCATAATGAGGACTAATAGTGGCATAAAACGAGGATTATTATTATGGGAAAAACAAGATATAAATAATGATCACAGTTGGTTGAATAGAAATTATACCGATAATACTTTAACTAGAGCAGAAATTTCACGCCTAAGTTAATCGATATATAGGTAGAGTGTTCGTTCTGCTAAATGTCTAGGAGTGGTGCTCGGTTACGATCGAAATTAGAGAAAGGAAATTAAATCTACGGGTAATCACAGCCAGGTTTCACTAAATATATGAATCCATCCATATACCAAAGCCATATTCCCCCTTATAAGGGGGTTGGCCGAGTCAAAGAAAAGTCTTTGACTTTTTGTGGGAGGTAAATATATAAATACGTGGGTCTTATGCAAAAATAATAAATAAATAGAAAATTAAATACATAACTTTTATCTGTGTATGTGTGCATAATGGTGTTCAAAAAAGGGAGTTTATAATTACTCCAAAATTCTAAGATTCAGATTCCAAGTTACTTATTAATATTCTGATGAAAGCTAGAGCTTAAATAACAGTAATAACAGTAATTTCAGTAAAAATTATAAGGAATCCGTAATTGCATCAAATTATTTAGCTTCCAAGTTAGTTAATTAATCTGATAAGAGATGCTTACGAATTATCCAAAACACGCAAGGCAGACTTGAAAATATCCGATTACATTAGTGGTGAACAACATTCGCACATTTAAGGCCGATTTCGCATCAAAGTGGAACGTCGCACGTGGCATGCCACGTGTGACGGAAATATATGAAACTTTTTACACAGAAGTGGCGTGACACGTCCCATGAGCCAGATGTACATGGGACATGTTACGCCACGTCTGTGAGAAAGGTTTCTTATATCAACAACTGCTGCAAGGACGGTCTGTTAGAGGACAGTCTGTTAGACCTCTTGTAGAAACATGGTCTTTAAGAACAGTAGCATGTATAGTCTATTAGACCCCATGTAGAAATACTATATTTAAAAACTGCAGCAAGTATAGTCTATTAGATCCCAAGAAGAAACACTAGCTTTAAAAAACTGCTGCAAGGATAGTCTATTAGACCCGCTGTAGAAACATTTAACTTTAAAAACAACAGCAAATATAGTCTATTAGACCCCAAACAGAAACACTATCTGTAAAAAAAACTGCAACAAGGGCAGTCTATTAGACCAGATGTAGTAACAATAACTTTAAAAACTGCAGCAAGGATAATCAATTAGACCCCATGTAAAAACACTTAACTTTAAAAACAGCAATAATTATAGTCTATTAGACCCCATTTAAAAACGCTATAACTGTATTTAAAAACTGCAGCAAGGATAGTCTATTCAACCCCATATAGGAACACCAGCTTTAAAAAACTACTGCAAGGATAATCTATAAAAGCCCATGTAGAAACACTACCTTTAAAAACTGCAGCAAGTATAATCTATCAGACCCCATGTAAAAGCACTATAAAAAAATGCAGCAAGTATAGTCTATTAGACCCCATGTAAAAACACTACTTTTAAAAACTGCAGCAAGTAAAGTCTATTAGACCATATGTAGACACACTGTCTATAAGAAAAAAAAATATCCATCTATTGAAGTGCATGAGACCTAATTTCAACATCACCTTCCATACCTGCAACAATAAAAGCTATTCAAGGAAACAGAAAATATCCATTTACAAAAATTCTGTCCGATCAGATGTACAAAACACCACCTTTAAAACTTGCAGTCAGGTCGTCCGTTTACTTTAAAAAAAAAAAAAAAAGGAGGAGCGAAACAGTATTTTTTAAAGGGAGTTAAGCAGTCCACAGAAGAGGACATGATTCAAAAGGAGAGAGAAAAGTTGTTTGCCCATTTCTCTTGGCGATCTTATAAGGAAAAATGAGGGTGCTCTGGAGGGGGTGAAGGAGGCGAAAAGATACAGTTACTCATGCCACACACACACACACACACACACACACACACACACACACACACACACACACACACACACACACACACATACACACACACACACACAAGCAGTCATGAATTCCCCAACATTCCGAGACAATCATAATCGTTGGCATCTTTGCAAGCACAAAGCAAGAGGGGGGGGAGTGTAATTTTTGTTTGTCGTTCTTTATAACATTTTTATCTCAATTCATCTTCTTGGTGACCTCATTCTAAATAATCCCTGTTTGCCGTTTTATGTCTATTAATTCACATCATGGGGGTGGAAACAAACAAGTTGGAGCTGGGGAATTAGATTTTTATGCCCTAGCTAAAGTCCAGTGGTGGGATAGAACAAGGGTTTATCACTATCAAAGCCGAGTGTTCTAACCATTATGCTACAGCGGTTCACTGCAGTACGGCTTTGTATAACATAAAATCCCTTTAGTCAGTAGCAGCTAAATAACTTACGAACATATAACATCCATAAATAAAAGCTATATTTTACAATTATATTACATAATTAATTTAAAATAAAATTATGTACTCATTCATAAAGCTATTAAATATTTACTTTATTGCTTTCAGCTAGCAAGGTAATTATATATACTAACCCAAATAAGTTTAATATTTTGAGGGCCAGAAACCTAAGATGAAAAATTTAGCAAATCATAAGAGAAGAGAGAGAGAGAAAAAAAAACGACAAAAACGCTCACTGTACTATTGAAACTAGAGCAAAAGTGTTGAATTTGAACCTCTCTTCCTGGCACTATATATTTCAGTCATTGAGATCTTAATATGAAGAACAGTATGGCACCGACAGAGACTTTTTAATTTTTTACCTCCTCCTCCTCCTCCTCCTCCTCCTCCTCCTCCTCCTCCTCCTCCTCCTCCTCCTCCTCCTCCTCCTCCTCCTCCTCCTCCTCCTCCTCCTCCTCCTCCTCCTCCTCCTCCTCCTCCTCCTCCTCCTCCTCTTCTTCTTCTTCTTCTTCTTCTTCTTCTTCTTCTTCTTCTTCTTCTTCTTCTTCTTCTTCTTCTTCTTCTTCTTCTTCTTCTTCTTCTAATGAGGAAGAAGGGGACTCTTCTCCCGCCTCTTGTAAACAGCAATATGACTACTCGTTATAAAGGGTCGGAAACAGGTGTATCCAACCAACCTTCTCAAGACTAAGAATAAAGAATAAAAACATTTCACTTTCTTGGCAAGAATGAGGTATTTTCATAAGAACTTTATAATAGGACAAAATAACTCTCCCTCGAATATCACGAGTCATAAAACGCAAGGATTATCAAAAGGCATTCAGTCAAAATGATCTTATTACAGAAGTACAACTCTGTAATAAAAAAAAAAAAATAAAGGTACAGGTATATCTCCTTATATTGTCTGAGACTCTTGAAGGCTTCTGAATCCACAAACAGGAGGAAGAAATCTTCATGCTTTGAGTAAAAGGAGATATTTATAGTGTATCTCCGGGATCTAGTTCCCACCTCTATTGTGTCTTCATAACTCCTACATTCCTCCCTCCACCTACATAAACCCACCTCCTTTTTTTATGTCTTTTCGTCCCCACCCTCAAAGTCGAGGGTATAAGAGCACCCTTCAAAAGCCTCCAGCTGTTGTCGCTGACGAGGGCTGGGGTCCAGACGGTACTCTTTGGGGAACGATATATGTACGTTTTTTGAAAATAGATATAGCTTTGATAGTTTTTTTAAAGTTAAATTTTGGAAGAGTTTGAATCAGTGGCAAAGTGGCTTTTAATTATTTTAAGGTCATAGTGCTAACCAAAATCAATACAAAGAGGAACAAAACATCCATTTTTTTTTGGCCTACAGTAAGTGTTAAGTTTCATAATAGCTTTAACAAAATATATAGACTAGCATTACTTGACCGTGGATTCAAACTCTTACAATACCGTTGAAAGCTTTGAGTATAGCAAGTGTTGGAAAGGATACCGGAACTATTAAATACCACAAAAGAATACTTTCAATAGTGGAAGCCAAGAACAAGCTTTACATATTGTGGAATAACCTTGTTCTTTGCAAAGGAAAAAGAAAAGAAAAGAAAGGACATCCAGAGTGAGGGCTTCAAGAGGTTTTAGGACAGTTCTATACATTTCTCTTACTGAACCAACAACATGAACACAATGGCTAAATAATTTCCAGAAAAACCCCAGTACATACAAATTTTCCTCTAAATTATAGTATGAAATCATAAATTATATATTGAACCAATCCTGCTACTTATATATACAGTTCTTCTTGCAATACACAATATATCAGCAAGTTAACAAAATTTCACAGACACTAACTTCCTGATTTGAAGACAGATAAATTTCATATATGAAGCTCATAAGTAATTTCAAAAATGCTATCAATTATGGTAGCTCAAAAATACAGTATTACATTGCCTTCCGACAAGAAGAATATAACAGGAAATGAAACATGCTCTACTAGTAGTATCGGGCATACACTGGACTGAAGGTATATTTAAGTGCAGTCTAAGTTGAAACAACATACATACACTTTCAGTAAAATAAACACATAGCAGCCAGGTAAAACATTCACAAATATGCAGCAATAACTTAAATGCATCAATTTATACGAAACCAAAGTATGTTTATTCATTTACTAATGCATTTTCTTTGTCTTTCACAGAAGAGCCTGTAGTGTTTGTGAGTTCTTTGAGCTGCTAAACACCAAGACCCCCAGACAGCTACCATGCCTGGCCACGTAAAGAAGAGTACGGGTCCAGACCCTGACCCCACCGAATATTTGTTCGTGTCTCTGGAAATGAAACGTCAGGATCAGACCAAGCCCTACGATGCAAAGAAGGCATGCTGGGTCCCTCATGAAAAGGAAGGTTTTCTGGAGGGCGAGATTCAGGGCACCAAAGGCGACCTTATCAATGTGATGGCCGGTGGTGAGACAAAGGCTTACAAGAAGGAACAAGTGGCCCAGATGAACCCACCCAAATTCGAGAAGTGCGAGGACATGTCCAACTTGACTTACTTGAACGATGCCTCTGTACTGTACAATCTGAAGTCCCGTTACGTCAACAAACTCATCTACACCTACTCTGGTCTTTTCTGTATTGCTGTTAACCCATACAAGCGCTACCCCATCTACACCAATCGTGTTGTCAAGATCTATCAGGGCAAGAGGAGAAATGAAGTACCTCCTCATATTTTTGCCATCTCTGATGGAGCCTACGTCGATATGCTCCAAGGTGGAAATTATTCTTATCTACTTGCTCTGTAAATGTGCAGAAAATCCTTGATCATTATTAGTGAAATTATACTACTCTAATGTCTGAAATATACATGTACCGGTAGCTATAAGTTACGAAAGCTATAATATAATATTATATGTAATATGCATATTTTTCTTTTACTTACAGTCGGTCAGAACCAGTCTATGTTGATTACGTAAGTATCAGTCAAGAATCAGTGTGTCTTTTTGATTAATAATCTTTTCTTTTAAACACCAGTTTCTAAGACATATAGCTGTTTACATGGGCATTTATCCCTCATTTAGAGGATGTTTAAATAATTACCTTTATTATCGAACAATTTTTTATAATAATTAAATACTTCTTCTATCTAAACAGAGGCGAATCTGGTGCTGGAAAAACTGAGAATACCAAGAAAGTACTTTCTTACTTCGCCAACGTCGGCGCCAGCGCTAAAGCCAAGGACGATGTTAACAAGCCGGTAAGTACTTAACATTATTTGAATATAAAGATATCACTCATCTGTCCACTAAAGTTCCCAGAGAAATTTAGTTGAAACATGGAGAAGACAGAGGATTTACGGAGATAACCTAATCAAGCTGCTGAAATTAACTTTACCAAGGGCAGCTCCTTCACTCCCTCAATAACCTTAAAACTTTTCTTATCTGTGTCACTTGAACTATCACTAATGGTCGTTATATAGTTAAAGACTTTTCAGTAATGCCTGTTTGTGCCTTGAATCCTGGCTTATCAACACGTGGTTCTGGAAAAATGAAAAAAAATTTGATGAGATGCAACATTAGTGACTTCACATTTTGCTACTCTCCCCCACAGAACTTGGAAGACCAGATCATCCAGACCAACCCTGTCCTGGAAGCTTTTGGTAATGCAAAGACTGTCAGGAATGACAACTCATCTCGTTTTGTAAGTATATATAAATTAAGTATCTCAAAAACTACACTCATGAAATAAGTATTTAATCCTTCGGATGCTTCACTGGCACAAGCTAATTATTCAGAATTTCCTAGTATGGCCCATTTCTTTATGTACCTACCACTCAACTATTATTAGTAACATTTTATCTCAGTCACGAGTGAATTATCAGAATGAATAGTCTAACAGCTAAAGAGTTTATATATGCAAGCCTTATTTAGTCTTACAGATAGATATATTTATGTATAAATAATGTTACTTACTTTTTGAAAATAACTGTTTTTCCCAGGGTAAGTTCATCCGTATCCACTTCGCTCCCAACGGCAAGCTATCTGGTGGTGACATTGAGGTATATCTGCTGGAGAAAGCTCGCGTCATCTCTCAGCAATCTCTTGAACGTTCTTACCATATCTTCTATGAGATGATGTCTGGACAGATCACAAGCGTTAAACGTAAGTTTTCGTCAAGACTCTTACTAAATTTCCTGCTTTAAAAAGCAATACTCAAAGTAATATATCTTGCAACGATAACTTACAAGAGTAGGACTTCAGAAATCTTAGACAAATGATGGTTTTCAATGTTTTTAGCAGAGAAAAATGGAGTGTTATATGAAACATCACTCTCGCCAGTGAAAATAATTTCTATGATAAATGATGTGGTTCTTTCCAGCAAGTTGCGCATTAAGCGATAATATCTACGACTATCACTACGTTTCTCAGGGTAAAGTCACTGTGCCATCCATTGATGATGCTGAGGACATGCAGTTTTGTGATGTAAGTGCCACTATCCTTTCATATGTGTAGATTCAGTCTGATGACTTACTCAATAAGGGTTAGGTTTTCATAGCCTGGTATTCGGGAGACAAATACGCAGCTCATTTAAGTAACACTAAATATATATTCTATTAAAATATACTTCTTTTGGTCAAATTTAAGCATTCCACCAGTAGGTAATGTTGCCAGTGTTAAAGAAATAAGACAAAACTCTAAAGATCCGCTTTCACACCAAAGTGGCATGTCGCAGGTGGCATGCCACGTGGCACGCCAGTTGAAAACGAACATCCGGAAATATATGAAACCTTTCACACAGAAGTGGCGTGACACGTCTTAAGTGCCACGTGCGACGCACTCACAGACATCTGTATATTGTATTTTTCTTTATATTATTTTGCTTTGTTTTATCAGTCAAGATCATTTAGTGACAATTTGTACCATTAACTTCCACTTTTGCAGGATGCTTTTGACGTGCTGAACTTCTCTAAGCAGGAGAAGGAAGACATCTACAAAATCACAGCAACTGTCATGCATTTCAGTAACTGCAAATTTAAGCAGAGGGGTCGAGAGGAGCAGGCTGAGCCCGATGGCTTGGATGTAAGTAGCATGGCTCATTACACATGGTCCAATATACTTGGCATATTACACATGGTCCAGTACACATGGCCTATTACACGTGGTCCACTACACATGGCCTGCTGGCTAGTACAGTGGTAACGCGCTGGCTTCGCATTCACGAGGTCGAAAGATCGGTCCCCGTCCAAGACCGAGAGTTTAAGCTGTTTACTGGCAGGAACTGCTGTGGGTGGACATCACAGTGGGGGGTTGGGGCTTGTCCTGGCTGACGAATACCCATTGTAAAATGGAAATAAAGTTTATTTATTTATTTTTTTTTTTATTACACGTGGTCCACTACACATGGCCTATTACACATGGTCCATTACACATGACCTATTACACGTGGCCTATTACACATGGTCCATGACACATCCAAGATACATGTGAATATATAATCCTTAAGTTGTATATAGAGACTGTCCGTCTCATCATGTGATCAGATCTTATATATTCTTGTATGCAATGCAGGCTGGCTTGACTATCGGCAAACTACTATTAGTTGAGGGTGAAGAGTTGTACAAAAATCTCTGTAAGCCCAAGATCAAGGTCGGGGCTGAGTTTGTTGCTAAGGGCATGAACGTGGAGCAGTGTTCTTACTCCGTAGGTGCTCTTTCAAAGGCTCTCTACGACCGTCTCTTCAAGTTCTTGGTGAAGAAATGTAATATAACATTGGAAACAGGTCAGAAGAGAGCCATGTTCATTGGTGTGTTGGATATTGCCGGATTTGAGATCTTCGATGTAAGTATATTCACCAAGAAGAGTAAAAAAAAAAATCTCTTGTATTGGCTATATTCTTGGAAAAAAACAAAAAATAAAATTTCATGGATAATTTACTATTCTCCAACTGCTTACATTCATATCTTATTCATTATCACTTTAAGCAGGGATTCAGTGACTTCTTCCTACTAGTCGTGACATTAAGCAGACTCAAAAGTGGCCTTTTAGTTGTTGATCTCCTGCACTTTAATTCTAACTAAAAAAATTATGTTATTTTATTTTCAACAGTTCAACGGTTTCGAGCAAATCTGCATCAACTTCTGTAACGAGAAGTTGCAACAGTTCTTCAACCATCATATGTTTGTACTGGAACAAGAGGAGTACAAGAGAGAAGGTATCGAATGGACATTTGTCGATTTTGGTATGGATCTCCAGGCTTGCATTGAACTCTTTGAAAAGGTGAGCTATGTAAAAACAACTTCCTAATCCTCAGTTCTACGTAACATGGTCGGCTTATTTAAGAGTTTTGTCAATTATTTCAACAATAGTTTCGGAGTAAATGCCATTGAAGATTGTGGTAAAGTGAAAAGGCAAAGTTAAATATAAAATACTACTCTAGAAACATGTACATTTTCTGCTAATCAGAGATCTTTCTTTTGATAGAAACTCGGTCTCTTGGCTATTCTTGAAGAAGAGTCGATGTTCCCCAAGGCTACTGACAAGACCTTCCAGGAGAAGTTGAACGCCAACCACCTTGGTAAATCAGCTGTGTTCATTAAGCCTAAACCACCCAAGCCCGGTCAGAGCGAGGGTCATTTTGCCATTGTTCACTACGCTGGTACAGTGACCTACAATCTCTCTGGATGGCTCGAGAAGAACAAGGATCCACTGAACGACACTGTCGTAGATCAGTTCAAGAAATCTGGAAATGAACTTCTTATTGATCTCTTTGCTGACCATCCAGGGCAATCTGGAGATGGCGGCGGCAAAGGTATTTCCCTTTCATTCATAATAAATGAAGAAAGAAGCCCATGTTTATCTTTGTTGATGTACTGTAAAATAGAATATTGGGAACAGTGCCATACTAAACTTTTTAGTTATGCCAAGCTTATTTACAAATGTCTTGCTGTGCCTTTATATGGTGATTGGACGCTCAAGCTTGGCACAGCTCGAATATTTTTTATTTAGATTAATATTAAATCAAAGTAAATTGAATTTTGCGTCACAATATTTCTTCTTTTCCTTCTCCTTCATTTTCTTCTTTTCCTTCTCTCATTTTCTTCTTTTCCTTATTGTTGCTGTTGATGCTTACTTATAAACTTAATTTCTCCCTCACAGATGCCCGTGGTAAAAAATCTGGAGGTTTCAAGACTGTGTCATCTGCTTACAGGGTAAATAGCCATTTAATTATTTTTCTTGATATTGTAATGACCAAAGGACAAAAAAGGAAACTTTCTGCTGTTCGCAACACTAAAAAAAAGGCATTAAAAAACTATCACTATAAAAAAAATCTTTAAAATAAAAGCTCTTAAGAGCAAGAGAAGATAATAAAAAAAAATTGTCATAATGCATTGTGATAGTAATAGCTATTTAAATAGCTATTACTATCACACCAAAGAGACAGTTAATGATAAAAACAGTACATGAACCAAATCTGCTTAAATTACACTGAGAGAACTTTGCTCTATTTTGTTTTGTTTTTTTCTGGTACAGGAGCAGTTGAATAATCTGATGAGGACTCTCAATGCCACTCAGCCTCACTTCATTCGATGCATTGTGCCTAATGAAACCAAGTCCCCAGGTAAGACTTGAAAAAGTCAGTGATAAAATAAACTTCAGATACATTAAAGTGACTTTAGCAAGGGAACCACAGTGGCCGAGTGGTCAGAGTGATCGACTTGGGAATTGACAGACCTGTGATTTAACCCACCGTAGGGCGCCAGGAAGGGCCATCCAGCCCTGGATGACCAGCCAAACTTTGTGTCCATCCCCCATACTGGGGACTAATAGTGACACATATAACGACGATTACCATGGTTTTAACAAACTTTTCCTAACCAGGTGCCATGTATGTATGTATGTATGTATGTATGTATGTATGTATGTATGTATGTATGTATGTATGTATGTATGTATGTATGTGCAGTTATAATTTTCAACTGTACCCTAAGTTCTTTTAAATATCATATATTCACATTAAACTTTTATCTCCATGACAGGTGTTATTGACGCACCCTTAATTATGCATCAGTTGACCTGTAACGGCGTACTTGAAGGCATCCGTATCTGCCGCAAAGGTTTTCCCAACAGGCTGCTCTACCGTGATTTCAAGCACCGGTATGTGACTATACATTACCAGTGGTAGAAACTTCATACTATAGTCTACTCTAAACTCTAAACCAATGTATATCTCGCACTGAACTTCATGTTATAGTGCACGGTTTAGCATATCCTCCACTGAGCTTTCCAAAGGCCTTTGAACTATTGCATAAATCCATTATAGACAAATTAAACGTCTTCTGAAGTTGTACTGCAAATAGAATTTATGAAATATTCTTAGAAAACAGTAGTGCAGCATATTGACCTAGTCATAAGGCAATATTTTAAAGTATAAATTGATCCATCAAATGTCTTCCATTTCTGGGTATTTTTCATTTAAAGATTTTTCCCTATCAGGAGGAGTACTCTTCAACAGTGGCTGAAGGAGGAGATAAGATTATCTCTGAACATTTAATTTTATCTTAAGACTTTGTTTCCATAATCACCCACCTCCTCCTTTCTTTAGTTACAAGATCCTGGCCCCAAAAGAGATGAGCGAGATTGATGACGATAAGAAGGCCGCTACTGCTTGCTTGGAGAAGTCTGGATTGCAGCCAGAACAGTACCGCGTCGGTAACACTAAGGTCAATTGCCAAATATATGGCCCTATCTCTTTCAACCCTCCCTCCTACTTCCCAAACACTCCCTCCCACATGCTCTCCCATTTACAACCTCAATATATGAATGTTTTTCTTCCCTTTTCTTTCCAGTACTACTAGACCCTTGTATATTTGAAGAAAAAAAAAATACTATTTTTGCTGAATGTCGCACCTTATGTATTATGGGTGCTCAAACGATCCAATTGGGACTATGTTTCTCAACACAGGGCCAAAACAATCGCTCATTTGATAATTTATTGTATTTTCTCTTTCTGTTGTGTTCAATCAGTCCCCTTTAACCATTCTCTCCAAAGTTCTAATGTACTAGAAAAGAGATTGGTATACATGATATAAGATATTCTGTCTCATTTGACATTTGGGATCTTGTAAAGAGAAGTCAGCCCCAAGACTCCATGTAAAGCTAACCCCTTATATTTTTAGGTTAGGTTAGGTAAAATTACGTTTGGTAATGCTAGCTTGAGCTGGGCTAGGTTATGTAAAGTAACTTGTCTTGTAATTATGAATAAACCCAGAGAACACTAAGACTCATTTTCTTTACAAGATCCGATTTTTGACCATGACTCGATTTCTCATGACTGTTTGAATTAATACCATCCATACTTATTTTCCCCTCTTATGCTTGATTCATGTATTCCACCCTTACGTAACTTTCCTCCATTGACTAAAGGATGTTGGTATTTGTAGATGAAGTTTGTACTGCATATGATTGTTCTTTTATATATTGATCTTTCCCTCCCATTCCATAAAGGACAGCCCAGTGCCATGTAATGTATTTTGGGGGACAAAATCATCCCTTAGACGTGTATGCATGAACCACAGTTTCTTAAATATTTCACCACCACCGAGACAATATGTGGTCACACAAGTGGAATTTGTCTAAAAAGCTCTTCAGTGACTGAAATGAAAGGACATCAACCATACATTTTTTTACATTTAATTATCTGTTGCTCAAAAATTTGTTTTTTAAGTATTTTCTCATTTCCAAATGCATTGAGAATTTATACGTAAGGTTAATCAGTCCGACGGAATAACTAGCAAGCCATACTACATGGAAATTCTCATTAAAACTTATAGAATTGGTGTAATAGTATCTTAAGTTATGAGTTTTCATTCACCCTCAAGATTATTTTCTATGTAGCCCTCCCTCAGACAATTGAGTTATATCTAAGTTTCATATAACAAATATGCCCATATTTTCTTTGCAGTGGCCCTCTACATTATTATCCAGACCTCTGCCAACCATTTTTACATGAATACAAAGAGATGACCATGGATTATCATTCTAATATATTCTTAAACAGGTCTTCTTCCGAGCTGGTGTCTTAGGTAGTCTCGAAGAAATTCGAGATGATCGCCTGGCAAAGATTCTCTCCTGGCTGCAGGCCTGGATACGCGGTTACACCAGCCGCAAGGCTTTCACTAAACTCCAAGAGCAACGCGTAGCCTTGATCGTTGTACAGCGCAACATTAGGAAATTCATGCAGATGCGTACCTGGGCTTGGTATCGTCTGTGGCAGAAGGTTAAACCCCTTCTTAACGTCACTCGAGTTGAGGACGAACTGCGTGCCCTTGAAGAAAGAGCTGAAAAGGCAGAAGGAGAGCTTGAAAAGGAGACCAAACTTCGTAAAGAGCTGGAATCTGCCATTGCTTCCATAACAGAGGAAAAGAACAATATTCAATCTATTCTTGAATCAACTAAGGGTAATATGAGCGACTTCCTGGATAAGCAAGCAAAGCTCCAGAGCCAGAAAGCTGATCTCGAGGCTCAGCTTAATGTAAGTATGCCAAAGGTTGCCATTACAAAGCTTTTTTTTTATGAAACTCAGATTCAGGCTGATCTGAGAGCTATAATCTATGATTAATAAATACTGCATATACACTTGCTTTGTTCAACAAAGATAGAGTTCATGATAATATATTCAACCATGATGCTAACAACTAAAGCCTATCCATCTCATTCCTAGGAAACCACGGAAAGGCTAGCTCAAGAAGAGGAAGCAAGAAATCAACTTTTACAGAGCAAGAGAAAAGGTGACCAGGAACTAAACAGCCTGAAGAAGGACATTGAGGATCTCGAATTAACTATTCAAAAGATTGAGCAAGAAAAAGCTACTAAAGATCATCAGATTAGAACTCTTAACGATGAGATATCTCACCAAGACGAACTCATCAACAAAATTAACAAGGAGAAAAAGCACCTTCAGGAATGTAATCAGAAGAGCAGTGAAGATATTCAGAGTATTGAAGATAAATGCAATCATCTCAACAAGGTGAAGGCTAAACTCGAGCAGACATTAGATGAACTGGAAGATTCTCTGGAACGGGAAAAGAAAATCAGAGGCGAAGTTGAAAAATCCAAGAGGAAAGTTGAAGGAGATTTAAAACTAACGCAAGAGGCCGTTGCTGACCTAGAGAGGAATCAGAAGGAATTGGAAAGTACTATCCAGCGCAAAGACAAGGAAATTGGTGCCATGAGCTCAAAGCTTGAAGATGAGCAGGCTCTTGTTTCTAAGCTCCAGAGGCAGATCAAGGAACAGCAAGCACGCATCGAGGAAGTTGAAGAAGAGGTTGAGCACGAAAGACAAGCACGTGCCAAGGCTGATAAGGCAAAGGTTCAACTAGGTAGGGAACTGGAAGAACTTGGAGAGCGCTTAGATGAGGCTGGTGGTGCAACTGCCGCTCAAATCGAACTGAATAAGAAGAGAGAAGCAGAACTTGTCAAGCTTCGTCGTGATCTCGAAGAAATCAACATCCAACATGAGGCTGCTTTGGCTAGTCTCAGAAAGAAACATAACGATGCTGTTGCAGAAATGTCTGAACAAATAGACCATCTTAACAAGATGAAAGCTAGGTAATAAAATCTCTGCATACTGTGGACATAATTTATCAAGTTAAGTTGCAATATCAAGTTGAATTTCAATATATTTATTCTGCCTAAATATCAACCATTTTTTTTTCTGCTTTAAAGGACTGAAAAAGACAAGGAAGCAGCAAAGAGAGAGGCTGATGACGCTAAAGCTGCTATGGATAGTCTTGGACGTGATAAGGTAAACTGAAATTTATGAGACTAGTATCATATGATAGTTTTATACAAGTAAGTTCTTTTTAACTTATGCTGCAGGTTCACAAATTAATGATTTTCTAATTCAGGCCGCAGGTGAGAAGACCATTAAGCAGCAACAACAACAGATAAATGAAGTCCAGTCCAAGTTAGATGAGGCCAACCGCACTATTAACGATTTCGATGCCACCAAGAAAAAGTTGGCTGTGGAAAATGCTGATCTTCTGCGCCAACTGGAGGAAGCCGAAAACCAGAATGGCCAGCTTTCCAAAATCAAGCTGTCACTTACAAACCAGCTTGATGACACAAGGAAACTTGCCGATGATGAATGCAGGGTAATATAACCTCTGAATAAATTTCTGTCATGAACATATAGCTATAAGTACAGAATAATTTCTCAAGACCACAAACACATTTTTAGTATTCATTGTTATCGCATTTAATGCTTTCTAAACTCTGAGATATATGTGCAACATGATAAAGAGAAATTATCAGTACTAATTCGGTAACACTCAGAATCTTAAATCTGATCACGAATGCTGGTTTCTTTTTAACAGGAGCGTGCTACCCTTCTAGGCAAGTTCCGTAACTTGGAGCATGATATCGATGGTCTCCGAGAACAACTGGAAGAGGAGACCGAAGGAAAGGCCGACTTACAACGTCAGCTTTCTAAATCTAATGCTGAATCCCAAATGTGGAGGGCAAAGTACGAGTCTGAAGGTATTGCCAGAGCAGAGGAACTGGAAGCTGCAAGGCTAAAACTCGCAGCTCGTCTCGAAGAAGCTGAATCACAGATTGAGCAGCTGAATGTTAAAAATATGAACCTGGAGAAAACCAAGCAAAGAATCAGCACAGAGCTCGAAGATATGCAGATACAAGTTGAGCGAGCTCAAATGTTGGCTGCTGCAGCAGAGAAGAAGCAGAAGAACTTCGACCGTATCATTGGTGAGTGGAAGATGAAAGTTGATGATCTCGCGGCTGAGCTCGATGCTTCTCAGAAAGAATGTCGAAATTATTCCACTGAATTGTTTAGAGTAAAGGCGGCCTACGAGGAGAATCTAGAACAACTTGATACTGTCCGCCGTGAGAACAAGAATTTGGCTGATGAGATCAAGGATCTCATGGACCAGATCGGAGAAGGAGGACGCTCACTTCACGAAATCCAAAAGACTACGAAGCGCCTTGAAATTGAGAAGGAAGAGCTCCAGGCTGCTCTGGAAGAAGCCGAGGCAGCTCTTGAACAAGAAGAGAACAAGGTACTCAGGAGCCAACTTGAACTGAGCCAGGTTAGGCAAGAAATCGACAGGCGCATCCAAGAGAAGGAGGAAGAATTTGAAAATACACGGTAAGAAGTTCAATAGAGTCTAGCTCATGAATATTGTACGTTGACTGCTGAAAAATGCAAAACCCTAAACACAGAGGTATATAATACCAATGGAACAAAAGAGATAAGTTTAAGTTATTGTCGTTTTAATGCGTAATATCTTCCAGTTCTAAACCCAATACAAGTAAAATAACTAAAGTTCAATTTTCTTAAGAGTCTCACATTATGATGACACAATCATCCCTACTTAAAACATTAAAGGTGTTAGTTGTGGACTATCTAAAAATGAATGAAGACAGGCATTTCTAGCTTTAAAGTATTTGATTTAGCTAATGTAAGGTACAAGAGTTTATATGCAAATTTATAGGTCCCCAGTGTGTTAAATGTGAACATACGTCTGTAAAATGTATTTGTCCACAGACACCTACTTGTAGCATGAAGCATAAAAATTTTTAAATATTTAGCTACTTACATATGTTAACCAATTACATCACAACTATATGACAGCGAACTGGACAATTAGTATATAAAGCTGCTGTCTTTTGCTTAGGTATATATTTTCAGCATTTAATTATCTTTTGTACAGTAAGTGCCATCAGCGTGCCTTGGACTCGCTTCAAGCATCTCTCGAAGTTGAATCAAAGGGAAAAGCTGAAGCTCTCCGTCTAAAGAAAAAACTGGAATCAGACATTAATGAGCTCGAAATTGCTCTTGACCACTCCAACAAGGCCAATTCTGATCTCCAAAAGCACATCAAGAAACTTCAACAAGAAGTGAGGGACCAACAATCGCGAATTGAGGAAGAGCAACGTATTGCCTCTGAGACTCGCGAACAGTGTGCTATTGCAGAACGCCGCGCCAATGCTCTGAATGGCGAGCTAGAAGAAGCTCGCACACTCCTCGAACAATCTGACAGAGGTCGTCGCCAGGCTGAAACTGAGCTCGCTGATGCAAATGAACAAATCAACTCCGTCACTGCCCAAAATGGTTCCCTTACTATGTCCAAGAGGAAGCTGGAAGGAGAGTTGCAGACTTTGCACGTAAGTATTAAGTTCAGTCTGTTGCAGCAAAACAGTATAAAATTTTTAATATAAAAAGAATGAATAAAGGAAAAAGAATACCTTATGTATTCTCTAATATAGTAATGTATTTTACATGTGTGATATCTAAAATGACCATGGACTATTTGCCTCTGTTTTAGGCCGATCTTGAGGAGATGCTGAGTGAGGCCAAGAACTCTGAGGAGAAGGCCAAGAAAGCCATGGTTGATGCTGCCCGTCTCGCTGACGAGCTCCGCGCTGAACAAGAACATGCTCAGAACCAAGAAAAGATGCGCAAGGGCTTGGAAGTATCGGTCAAGGATCTCCAGGTGCGCCTCGAAGAGGTCGAAGGCAATGCTCTGAAGGCCAGCAAGAAGGCTCTGAGTAAGCTGGAAACTCGCAACAGAGAACTCGAAACTCAGCTGGACGATGAGTCACGACGTCACTCCGATGCCCAAAAGAACCTGAGGAAGTGCGAGAGACGTATCAAAGAGCTCACTTTCCAGTCCGACGAGGATAAGAAGAACCACGAGAGGATGCAGGACCTGGTTGACAAACTCCAGCAGAAGATCAAGACCTACAAGCGACAGATCGAAGAGGCCGAAGAAATTGCTGCTCTCAACTTGGCCAAATTCCGCAAGGCTCAGCAAGACTTGGAGGAAATAGAATCACGAATTAATCCTTGAATAATCCGTGTCGTTCCTGATGTCTACAAAGAAACATTACAAAGGAACGGAAATGGCCAGTGGATTTTTTAACATTCTAATCATCATTTAATTAGAATAATTTGGAATAGAAAAGTATCCTTTCTAGAGAAATTAAAATGTTGATTAGTATTTTCTCCTGTGGCATTGACTGCCGCTGCTAGCAATTAGTCACCATGAAATTCACAATAAAATTGCAATATTTTCACCACTTATCTCGTATCCTTGATTACCTATATTCTGCTTGAATGATCTATGAGAGAGAGATATAGATAGATAGATAGATAGATAGATAGATAGATAGATAGATAGATAGATAAATAGAGAGAAAGAGAGTGAGAGAACAAAATATATTAGAGAAAGAAAAGTAACAAATATATATATCTATATATATACAGTGTATATATATATATATATATATATATATATATATATATATATATATATATATATATATATATATATATATATATATATATATATATATATATATATATACACAAGTTTACAATATTTAATTAAAATATTAAAATACAGTATATAATTAGATGTAGATTCTAGCAGAACATGTATGAGAATCACAGCTTTACAAATTATACAAAACGGAGAAGCAATTTATCATAACAAATATCATCTTTTTTTTTCTTTTTACAAAGACAAAAATAAGGAAACAAAAAATCCGCAGAAAGAGATTCAGTGTCAAAGAAGAGGGAAAAAAAGTTGATTCCGACCGGGGTCGATTAAAAGAGGCGGTGTTCAAATTTCAAACTCACTGTCACCTTTTGTTTTGGAATGTAGTCACCGTGGCTCAAACGGTAGCGCCCGCGACTCTGAGGCGTCAGGTCGAGGGTTCGCGCCCCGTCACGGTCTGAGGTTAGCAAGGGCATGCACTCAGGGTAACGATTATATCTGCCAAAACAAGTCTTTCGCAAAAAGGCAACCGTCCTAGCTCTTGGTAGAAATGGGAGTCCGTGACGTAAAACCGGAACAACTTTTGTTTTGGAATGTGTTTAGCTGATCTCATGAAATGTCTCAAACTGCATGGTATTGGGTCAATGACTCATACACATATTTAAAATAACGCGAGTCGTAGCATAAAAAAAAAAACACTGCATCCTTTATTTATATTCATCTAAACATCTAAACCGGCTTCTTTTTCCAATTACTCTCTGTCATTTTTCAATTTCACATCTAATATTTTTCTAATTCAATTTAATTAGTGTCACGGATTTGTCTAATGTTTAAGTTTTAAGTCGCTTTCACACCAAAGTGGCACGTCGCATGTGGCATGCCACGTGGGACGCCAGTTTAAAATGAACATCCGGAAATATATGTAACCTTTTACATAGAGGTGGTGTGACACGTCTGATGTGCCACGTCACTTCTGTGTGAAATGTTTTATATATTTCTGGATGTTCGTTTTCAAGTAGCGTGCTACGTGGCATGCCACGTGCGACGTGCCACTTTGGTATGAAAGCGCTATTAGTGTCTTTTTATCTTCGAAAATGCCAATTAATTTCGTCAATTTCCTTAGCGTAATATACATTGCTCTAGTCACAAACTCTTCACGTTTATGGCCGCTCGCCTGTGATTACCTAATTGTGTTTACGGGAAAGAGCCCAAAGCTCGTATCTTCCCGTCTCCTGATCGGTTCCATTTTTAGACTTAGTGATACTTATCATACCTGTCCTTAAAACTATGGATTGAGGTAGCATTAACTACCTCCTCGCTTAGCGAATTCCAATTATCAACTACTCTTACACTGAAAAAGTATTTCCTTACATCCTGCAAACAAGTTTTCTTCCGAAGCTTCAAACTATGACCTCTAGTTCTAGAGCCAGCCATATCGAAATATCGATCCCTATCCACTCTATCATAACCATGAAGGAATTTAAAGACTGTCACCATATCCCCCCTTACTCTTCTAGCTTCGAGTGATGGCAAGTCTAATTCCCTCAGCCTCTCATCATAACCGAGATTGCGTATTTCTGGCACCAGTTTCGTGGCATGTCTTTGAACTTTTTCAAGCTTAGCTATGTGCTTTTTCAAGTGCGGATTCCAAAAGGGGGCTGCATATTCGAGTTTTGGCCTCACATAGGTTACATAAATATTTCTGAACATTTCCTTGTCCATGTGCCTGAAGGCTACCCTTACATTTGATAAGAATGCATATGCTGCCCTTACTACGCCATTTATATGTATTTCTGGAGACAAATCTGCCAATATGTTTACTCCTAGATCTCTCTCATTTTCTGTCTCCTGAAGTTGTACTCCAGCCACCGAGTAGTCAAGCTTGGGCCTTCTTGCACTTGTACCCATTCTCATTACCTTACATTTTGAGGTATTGAATTTCATTAGCCACTTTTCTGACCACTCATGCAGATTATTTAGATCCTCCTGAAGTTCTCTACCATTGTTCTCGTTTTTTACTTTCTTCACAATCTTTGCATCATCTGCAAACATATTCATGAATGAATTTACAGACTCTGGTAGGTCATTTACATATACAAGGAACAAAAGTGGCCCTAAAACTGAACCCTGTGGAACTCCACTACTAACTCTTCTCCATTCAGACACTGAGTGTCTTACTCTAACCCTCTGTTCCCTTCCTTCTAAGTAAGTTTTTATCCATTCCAAGACATTTCCACCTATTCTAGCCATTGATTGCAGCTTCCTAATAAGTCTCCCATGTGGAACAGTGTCAAACGCTTTCTGGAAGTCTAGGAATATGCAATCTGCCCAGCCCTCTCTTTCCTGTAAGATTTGGCTTACCTCATCATAAAATTCTAATAAGTTTGTTACTGTTGATCTTCCTTCTCTGAAGCCATGTTGCCTCACTGACAAAAAGTTGAAGGATTCCAAGTGAAGAGAGATATGTTTCCTTAGTAGTTTCTCCATAACTTTGCAAACTATGCTGGTCAAGGAAACTGGTCTATAGTTCAGAGCCGTATCCCTCCTTCCCTTTTTGAAGATAGGTATCACATTTGCTTGTTTCCAGCATCTTGGAATCTCCCCCGACTCCAATGACTCCTTAAATATGATACTTAGTGCCACTGATATTGTGTTTGCGCATTTTTTAAGCACATGAGGGGATATGTCATCAGGACCTGTAGCTTTATGAACATCTAAATCCATCAGCGCTTTGCATACCTCTGTGGCTGTAAGGTTGATGTTCTCTAATACCGGCCCTTGAGCTTCTATCACTGCAATCTGAGGGGGTGGGGTATTTTCTACTGTAAATACTGACTGAAACTCCTTGTTCAATTCTTTGCAGATCTCTTCGTCCGTCTCAGTGATGCTTCCATCCGCTCTCTTTAGCCTTAAAACCTGTTCTTTTACCTTCAGTTTTCCTCTGATAAAGCTGTGGAAAAGCTTGGGATTTTCTTTAGCCTTCCTGGTGATGTCCCTCTCATAATCTTTCTCTGCCTCTCTCCTTTTACTTAGGTAGTCATTTCTTGCTCTTTTGTAGGTTTGCCAGGCATTTATGTTTTTTCTCCTCCTATACCTTTTCCAGCATTTGTCTCTCCACTCCTTAGCTCTTTTACACCCATTATCGAACCATTTCTCTCTGGCATGAATTACACCTACTTTGGTGACAGGTATGCAGCAATCTACTATCTTCCCATATTTCTCACAAAAGATGTCATACATTTCTTGTACAGATTTGTTGTAAAATAAGGTTCTCCAGTCAATAACTGCAAAAAGCTCATTCATTTTGATGTAATCTCCTTTCGGATAGTTCCTCCTCATGTCCTCAGTGCCTCTACTCTCAGGAAGAATGTCTTCAATGATATACTCCATCAACAACACACAGTGGTCACTCTTTCCAATTGGTGGTTCATACTCAATATTTTCAATATCCAACACATTATCTGTGAACACCAGATCAAGTAGTGATGGCTCATCCCCACCCCTGGCTCTTGTTGGTTCCATTACATGTTGGTGTAGGAAATTCCCTTGTACGCAATCTAGGAATCTTGCCCCAAAGGAGTCCTCACCACTGTGTGGGTCAAGATTTATCCAATCTATCTCTTTATGATTAAAGTCTCCCATAATCAAAATCCTACATTTTTTCTCCCGCGCCATGTTAACAACTGAGTTTATGACTTCAATCGTACCTATATGACTTTCCTCATAAATTTCAAGCCTATTTTGGTTCCTTGGTGGGTTGTATACAACAGTTATTATAATGCTCTCTGACCCAGTATTTATGCGAGCAACAAGAAATTCCCTGAACTCACTTTCTATAGCCAAGTTTATCTCTTCAACTTGAATCCTCTCACTTATGAGCAGTGCTATCCCTCCACCAGTCCTCTCAGATCTTTCGACCCTTAGTATTCTGAAGCCCTTAGGAAAAACTGTGACACTGTTTATGTCCTCACTCAACTTAGTCTCTGTAATTGCTACTATATCTGCCTTACTGTTGTGAATCCTATCTTTTAATTCTACTGCCTTACCAGCTAATCCATCAGCATTTGTGTGATTACCTAATTGTGATTACCTAATTGTGTTTACGGGAAAGAGCCCAAAGCTCGTATCTTCCCGTCTCCTGATCGGTTCCATTTTTAGACTTAGTGATACTTATCATACCTGTCCTTAAAACTATGGATTGAGGTAGCATTAACTACCTCCTCGCTTAGCGAATTCCAATTATCAACTACTCTTACACTGAAAAAGTATTTCCTTACATCCTGCAAACAAGTTTTCTTCCGAAGCTTCAAACTATGACCTCTAGTTCTAGAGCCAGCCATATCGAAATATCGATCCCTATCCACTCTATCATAACCATGAAGGAATTTAAAGACTGTCACCATATCCCCCCTTACTCTTCTAGCTTCGAGTGATGGCAAGTCTAATTCCCTCAGCCTCTCATCATAACCGAGATTGCGTATTTCTGGCACCAGTTTCGTGGCATGTCTTTGAACTTTTTCAAGCTTAGCTATGTGCTTTTTCAAGTGCGGATTCCAAAAGGGGGCTGCATATTCGAGTTTTGGCCTCACATAGGTTACATAAATATTTCTGAACATTTCCTTGTCCATGTGCCTGAAGGCTACCCTTACATTTGATAAGAATGCATATGCTGCCCTTACTACGCCATTTATATGTATTTCTGGAGACAAATCTGCCAATATGTTTACTCCTAGATCTCTCTCATTTTCTGTCTCCTGAAGTTGTACTCCAGCCACCGAGTAGTCAAGCTTGGGCCTTCTTGCACTTGTACCCATTCTCATTACCTTACATTTTGAGGTATTGAATTTCATTAGCCACTTTTCTGACCACTCATGCAGATTATTTAGATCCTCCTGAAGTTCTCTACCATTGTTCTCGTTTTTTACTTTCTTCACAATCTTTGCATCATCTGCAAACATATTCATGAATGAATTTACAGACTCTGGTAGGTCATTTACATATACAAGGAACAAAAGTGGCCCTAAAACTGAACCCTGTGGAACTCCACTACTAACTCTTCTCCATTCAGACACTGAGTGTCTTACTCTAACCCTCTGTTCCCTTCCTTCTAAGTAAGTTTTTATCCATTCCAAGACATTTCCACCTATTCTAGCCATTGATTGCAGCTTCCTAATAAGTCTCCCATGTGGAACAGTGTCAAACGCTTTCTGGAAGTCTAGGAATATGCAATCTGCCCAGCCCTCTCTTTCCTGTAAGATTTGGCTTACCTCATCATAAAATTCTAATAAGTTTGTTACTGTTGATCTTCCTTCTCTGAAGCCATGTTGCCTCACTGACAAAAAGTTGAAGGATTCCAAGTGAAGAGAGATATGTTTCCTTAGTAGTTTCTCCATAACTTTGCAAACTATGCTGGTCAAGGAAACTGGTCTATAGTTCAGAGCCGTATCCCTCCTTCCCTTTTTGAAGATAGGTATCACATTTGCTTGTTTCCAGCATCTTGGAATCTCCCCCGACTCCAATGACTCCTTAAATATGATACTTAGTGCCACTGATATTGTGTTTGCGCATTTTTTAAGCACATGAGGGGATATGTCATCAGGACCTGTAGCTTTATGAACATCTAAATCCATCAGCGCTTTGCATACCTCTGTGGCTGTAAGGTTGATGTTCTCTAATACCGGCCCTTGAGCTTCTATCACTGCAATCTGAGGGGGTGGGGTATTTTCTACTGTAAATACTGACTGAAACTCCTTGTTCAATTCTTTGCAGATCTCTTCGTCCGTCTCAGTGATGCTTCCATCCGCTCTCTTTAGCCTTAAAACCTGTTCTTTTACCTTCAGTTTTCCTCTGATAAAGCTGTGGAAAAGCTTGGGATTTTCTTTCGCCTTCCTGGTGATGTCCCTCTCATAATCTTTCTCTGCCTCTCTCCTTTTACTTAGGTAGTCATTTCTTGCTCTTTTGTAGGTTTGCCAGGCATTTATGTTTTTTCTCCTCCTATACCTTTTCCAGCATTTGTCTCTCCACTCCTTAGCTCTTTTACACCCATTATCGAACCATTTCTCTCTGGCATGAATTACACCTACTTTGGTGACAGGTATGCAGCAATCTACAATCTTCCCATATTTCTCACAAAAGATGTCATACATTTCTTGTACAGATTTGTTGTAAAATAAGGTTCTCCAGTCAATAACTGCAAAAAGCTCATTCATTTTGATGTAATCTCCTTTCTGATAGTTCCTCCTCATGTCCTCAGTGCCTCTACTCTCAGGAAGAATGTCTTCAATGATATACTCCATCAACAACACACAGTGGTCACTCTTTCCAATTGGTGGTTCATACTCAATATTTTCAATATCCAACACATTATCTGTGAACACCAGATCAAGTAGTGATGGCTCATCCCCACCCCTGGCTCTTGTTGGTTCCATTACATGTTGGTGTAGGAAATTCCCTTGTACGCAATCTAGGAATCTTGCCCCAAAGGAGTCCTCACCACTGTGTGGGTCAAGATTTATCCAATCTATCTCTTTATGATTAAAGTCTCCCATAATCAAAATCCTACATTTTTTCTCCCGCGCCATGTTAACAACTGAGTTTATGACTTCAATCGTACCTATATGACTTTCCTCATAAATTTCAAGCCTATTTTGGTTCCTTGGTGGGTTGTATACAACAGTTATTATAATGCTCTCTGACCCAGTATTTATGCGAGCAACAAGAAATTCCCTGAACTCACTTTCTATAGCCAAGTTTATCTCTTCAACTTGAATCCTCTCACTTATGAGCAGTGCTATCCCTCCACCAGTCCTCTCAGATCTTTCGACCCTTAGTATTCTGAAGCCCTTAGGAAAAACTGTGACACTGTTTATGTCCTCACTCAACTTAGTCTCTGTAATTGCTACTATATCTGCCTTACTGTTGTGAATCCTATCTTTTAATTCTACTGCCTTACCAGCTAATCCATCAGCATTTGTGTATAACAATCTTAATGAGGCCCCATCCCCTGATCTTCTGTCATTATCTTCTTTATCTCCCCTTTGTCTGGAAGTATTCCGTAACGAAAATTTTTCTTCTCTTCTTCATTTCTTTCATCATTTAACCTTCTTGCCTCTTGCAACAAGTTTTTGATCTTTCCCATCTCTTCCTGTGTTCTGTATCGTCTAATGAACACTTCTTTGCATTCTTGAAGGTCTTTTAGACTTTTTTTTCTCAACAATATTTCCCTACATGTCTCCCCTCTCTCAAAGGTTACTTTTGTTGGTCTCGGCTTTCCTTCCCTCGAATATTTACCTAGTTGGTGTATGTTTACAATATCCTCAGGACCACATACTACTCCAAGCTTTCTTATCAGGTCTACAACCCTAGCTTTATTTTCTTCAAGTCTCCCCTGCCATGTTGGCTCCTGGGATTCACTTATGCCTGAGATTACCACTGTCTTCTCCTTATCAAGTGCCTGTCTGATGAGTGGGTTTGCCCTTTCCATCACAACGTCTTTCATTTTTTCGATTACTGTCTCTTTATAGTCAACTGTTTGTATGTTTTCCAGTGCCACCACCTTTACAGCCTCTTTTACTGCCACATTCCCCTTTTGTGCATCAGCAAAGGACGTTTTCATGGCATCATTTTCCATATTCAGCTCCTGGAACTCTTTTCTGAACTGTTCAATGTTTTCCTTAATCTGAACATTCCAAGCAGCAATCTCGTCTCTCTCAGAAGATAGCAGTGAACTAACATCTAATTCCTTTAGGTTGTCATTTAGCTGTTTGTTTTTATCTTCTTGATTAGAAATTCTAGATTCTAGTTGACTCTTTTCCCCTTCCAGCTTCTTTATTCTTTTTTCTAGTTCCTTTCTCTCCTGCCCTTGTGCTTTATTTGCTTCCTCCAAAGATCTTATTTGTTCTCTGAGTGTTTCATTCTCTTTCATTTCTCCATCCATATTCCGAATTTTATCATCAAGGCTTGTAACCATTTCCTCTAACTTCTTGATTCTCTGTTTAAGTCCTCTGATGACTACCCCTTCTCCCGCCCCATGGGTGGGAGAGGTTTGGGACAGAGATGGCTTCATTTTTATGTTCTCCCTCTCACAAAAAAAAAAAAAAAAAAAAAAAAAAAAAAAAAAAAAAAAAAAAAGAGAGAGAAAAACTTCTAATTTACCTTCACACAGAATTTTTATATCTCCATATAAGTGCTATTTAGTGACTCAGTTTGTCTCCTTTCTGGTAACACACATCTTAACTTAAAAACTTGACCATGGTAATTTACGTATAAAAAGAAAAAGAAAAACAAAAGTCAAACCTGAAGGAAAATTCGAATTTGTGTTCGAGGTGGCACCCACCTGTTTCTGTTATATATTCTTCCTAACTGATAAACTGACTTGCTAACCAAGATATGTTATCACGGGATTTAGACTTTACATTTAACTCAATATATATACAAAATAACAAAATAGCAAACGAGAAAGCTAAAAGAAAAGCAAAAAAAAAAAAAAATGAAGAAAATAGGACTGCTGTACTACTTGGCAACTTAACTCAGTACTGTTGACGGGTGGGTATTTGGTAATTTTTTTTTCTTTTATTATGCAATTTTTTCGTGTATCAAACTAACTAACTAGTTAATATAAATGGGAAGGATACTGTTTTTAACAATATATAGAACCACAGGATCAGGTAAAACGGCTCAAGAGCTTTCCCCAGTTTACACAAAAAATTAGGTAATGTGGTGTGAGGCTCCACGTCTGGCAACTCTTCTAGATTTCCCTCAAGGCAGAAACTGGACGGCAGCTTCTCTCTCTTCTCACGAAAAAGTTCTCAATTTTTTTCCTTTAATATGAACAGTCTCGCCTTACAACAAATATTAGTTTTTGTACTCACAATACTCTGCACGATTTCATATTTTTGGAAATTATGGTAAAGTTTTCCACTAAGCACTT
>JAXCGZ010018083.1:12500-15000 GCA_037179515.1 Halocaridina rubra | reverse complement strand
ATTTACAAATAATATATATATATATATATATATATATATATATATATATATATATATATATATATATATATATATATATATATATATATATATATATATATATATATATATATATATATATATATATATATATATACATATATACATATTGGGAGGTAGCCGACATCAAGAAAGGAAAGCAAAGGAGGATTACTTTGCTCTATGGGGAATGACGAGGGAGCTAGCGACCGCTCAGATGGCACTGTTGGAGTGCCACAGCCCATCCTCCCGGCTCTTCCACAACCTGTGTCGCTTCACAACTGCCAACTCCTCCTACTGCCCCTACCACAGGGCTACCTCTGCAAGATGCAGCCCCGTGGTAACAGCTGATGCCCATCAGAGCTGTGTCACAATCGCCCACCACTCATTCCAATTCCTAGCACGCTCGCTTGCTTCCCTCACATCCATCCTCCTATCATTCAGGGCTCTCCTTACTCCATCCATCCATCCAAACCTAGGCCTCCCTCTAGCATTTCTCCCATGAACTCTCGCATTCATCACCTTTTTCAGCAGCCTTTCATCATCCATCCTTTCCACATGGCCAAACCATCTCAGAACATTCTTATCTACTCTGACTACAATTTCTCTCCTCACACCCGTTCTTGCTCTCACCACTTCATTCCTAACCCTATCCAATCGAGATACACCAATCATACTCCTCAGGCATTTCATCTCAAACACATTTAGTTTCCGTCTCTCACTTACTTTCATACCCCATAGCTCTGATCCATACATCACAGTTGGCACAACCACTTTCTCATACAAAACTTTCTTAACATTCATTTCCAACCCTCTATTCATCATCACTCCTTTCAATGCACCCAACACTTTACATCCTTCATTCACTCTGTGACACACATTTGCTTCCACTCCACCATTTGCAGCTATAACCGAGCCTAAATTCTTAAACTGATTAACCTCCTCAAGTGTCTCTCCATTCAACATAACATTCAATCCAGCGCCATCCTCATTTCATGTACACCTCATAACCTTACTCTTTCCCACATTCATTCACAACTTCCCTCTCTCACATACCATTCCAAATTCCGACACTAACTGACACAGCTTTTCCTCTGAATCTGCCACCACCACAGTATCATCTACAAACAGCAACTGATTAAGCTCCCACTCGATATCATCCCCATCTACCATTCTCAAACCTCGACCACGCACTCGCTCATTCACCTCTCTTACAAGTCCATCAATATACAAATTGAACAGCCATGGTGACATTACACATCCCTGTCTCAGTCCCACACTCACTGGAAACCACTCACTCTCTTCATTCCCTACCCTAACACAAGCTCTACTGCCCTCATACAAACTCTTCACTGCATGCAACAATTTACCATTAATTCCATATAATCTCAAAACATTCCACATAGCATCTCTATCAACTCTATCATATGCTTTCTCCAGATCCAAAAATGCAAAATACACATCCTTACCCTTTGCTAAATATTTCTCACATAACTGCCTAACTATAAAAATCTGATCTATACAACCTCTACCTTTTCGAAAACCACTCTGCACTTCCGCAATCACATACTGTCTTATCCCTAATCCTATTAACCAGTATCCTACCATACACTTTTCCTACCACACTCAACAAACTTATACCCCTAAAATTACTGCATTCATACATATCTCCCTTACCTTTGTATAGGGGCACTATACAGGCAATCACCCATTCCACTGGCACCAATGACAACATAAAGCATAGATTAAACACTCTCACTAACCATTCCAATGCAGTCACACCCCCTTCTTTCAAGATCTCCGCTCACACACCATCCATTCCAGGTGCTTTACCTGCTTTCGCTTCATGCAATGCCCTTTTCACCTCCTCTATTGTAATCTCTCTCTCATTTTCATCTCCCATTACTGGCCCTTGAACTCCTCCCACTGCCATTATAGCTGCCTCTCTATCTTCTTCAACATTCAGCAAGCATTTAAAATATTCTGACCATCTTTTCCTTGCATCGTTCCCTCTTAACATCTGTCCATTCACATCTTTCACTGTCTCTTCCATCCTCGATCCACCCTTCCTTACTCTCTTCACTTCTTTCCAAAACTATTTTTATTCTCCTCATATGACCTACTAAAATCCTGTCCCAACCTAACATTTGCCAACCTCTTCTCTTCCTCTACCTTCCGCTTGGCTTCCACATTTTTCTCCCTATATCTTTCATACTTCTCCATACTTTTACACTGCAGCCATTCCTCAAAAGCCCTCTTTTTCTCTTCCAACTTCATTTTCACCCCTTTATTCCACCACTCGCTGCCCCTCATCATGCCACCTCCAACAAACCTCTTTCCACACACATCACTTGCATGTCCCACAAAACATTCTTTCATCAACCCTCATTACTCCCCTAACTCCCCAACTTCTCTTTCATTCACCCTGTCATATGCCACTCTCAACCTGTCCTGATATTCCTGTCTCTTCTCTTGCTTTTTC
>JAXCGZ010018083.1:0-2500 GCA_037179515.1 Halocaridina rubra | reverse complement strand
AACGCATTCTAACTGAATGCCACTGTTCATATTACAGATTCCCCAACCTCACTCGTGGCTTCATTTTTGCATTTAATTCAATTCCCAATCTCATTCGGGCCATGAAATTATCAAATAAGCACATTACATATGTGAAAACATGAATCATTTTTTTACCCCGACCAGGATTCGAACCTAGGACTTATGATTACTAAGTCAAGGCGCTACCACTACACCACAGAAGGTTAAAAGGAATCCAACCTTATAGCTTATATCTGCTATACTTAGGAATGAACGCATTCTAACTGAATGCCACTGTTCATATTACAGATTCCCCAACCTCACTCGTGGCTTCATTTTAGCATTTAATTCAATTCCCAATCTCATTCGGGCCATGAAATTATCAAATAAGCACATTACATATGTGAAAACATGAATCATTTTTTTACCCCGACCGGGATTCGAACCTAGGACTTATGATTACTAACTCAAGGCGCTACCACTACACCACAGAAGGTTAAAAGGAATCCAACCTTATAGCTTATATCTGCTATACTTAGGAATGAACGCATTCTAACTGAATGCCACTGTTCATATTACAGATGCCCCAACCTCACTCGTGGCTTCATTTTAGCATTTAATTCAATTCCCAATCTCATTCGGGCCATGAAATTATCAAATAAGCACATTACATATGTGAAAACATGAATCATTTTTTTACCCCGACCGGGATTCGAACCTAGCACTTATGATTACTAAGTCAAGGCGCTACCACTACACCACAGAAGGTTAAAAGGAATCCAACCTTATAGCTTATATCTGCTATACTTAGGAATGAACGCATTCTAACTGAATGCCACTGTTCATATTACAGATTCCCCAACCTCACTCGTGGCTTCATTTTAGCATTTAATTCAATTCCCAATCTCATTCGGGCCATGAAATTATCATATAAGCACATTACATATGTGAAAACATGAATCATTTTTTTACCCCGTCCGGGATTCGAACCTAGGACTTATGATTACTAAGTCAAGGCGCTACCACTACACCACAGAAGGTTAAAAGGAATCCAACCTTATAGCTTATATCTGCTATACTTAGGAATGAACGCATTCTAACTGAAAAAAAAAAATGATTCATGTTTTCACATATGTAATGTGCTTATTTGATAATTTCATGGCCCGAAAGAGATTGGGAATTGAATTAAATGCTAAAATGAAGCCACGAGTGAGGTTGGGGAATCTGTAATATGAACAGTGGCATTCAGTTAGAATGCGTTCATTCCTAAGTATAGCAGATATAAGCTATAAGGTTGGATTCCTTTTAACCTTCTGTGGTGTAGTGGTAGCGCCTTGACTTAGTAATCATAAGTCCTAGGTTCGAATCCCGGTCGGGGTAAAAAAATGATTCATGTTTTCACATATGTAATGTGCTTATTTGATAATTTCATGGCCCGAATGAGATTTTGAATTGAATTAAATGCTAAAATGAAGCCACGAGTGAGGTTGGGGAATCTGTAATATGAACAGTGGCATTCAGTTAGAATGCGTTCATTCCTAAGTATAGCAGATATAAGCTATAAGGTTAGATTCCTTTTAACCTTCTGTGGTGTAGTGGTAGCGCCTTGACTTAGTAATCATAAGTCCTAGGTTCGAATCCCGGTCGGGGTAAAAAAAAATGATTCATGTTTTCACATATGTAATGTGCTTATTTGATAATTTCATGGCCCGAATGAGATTTTGAATTGAATTAAATGCTAAAATGAAGCCACGAGTGAGGTTGGGGAATCTGTAATATGAACAGTGGCATTCAGTTAGAATGCGTTCATTCCTAAGTATAGCAGATATAAGCTATAAGGTTGGATTCCTTTTAACCTTCTGTGGTGTAGTGGTAGCGCCTTGACTTAGTAATCATAAGTCCTAGGTTCGAATCCCGGTCGGGGTAAAAAAAAAAATGATTCATGTTTTCACATATGTAATGTGCTTATTTGATAATATATATATATATATATATATATATATATATATATATATATATATATATATATATATATATATATATATATATATATATATATATATATATATATATATATATATATATATATATATATATATATATAAGAACATAAGAACATAAGAATAGAGGACACTGCAACATGCCTACTGGCACACACGAGGCAGCTCCATTTTTGAATTGTATTTTCAGCCAGATATAAGCTATAAGGTTGGATTCCTTTTAACCTTCTGTGGTGTAGTGGTAGCGCCTTGACTTAGTAATCATAAGTCCTAGGTTCGAATCCCGGTCGGGGTAAAAAAATGATTCATGTTTCACATATGTAATGTGCTTATTTGATAATTTCATGGCCCGAATGAGATTTTGAATTGAATTAAATGCTAAAATGAAGCCACGAGTGAGGTTGGGGAATCTGTAATATGAACAGTGGCATTCAGTTAGAATGCGTTCATTCCTAAGTATAGCAGATATAGCTATAAGGTTAGATTCCTTTAACCTTCTG
>JAXCGZ010018082.1:22500-27276 GCA_037179515.1 Halocaridina rubra | reverse complement strand
CACTATTTTTTTTTACAATCACTATCCTTATTGATACGTTCCTTTCCTTTTACCTTTTATTCTACAACAACTACATTCATCCCTTTTTGCACTTCTACCACTACAGCTGTCTCCCTCACTTTTACTAGTGCTTCCTCTATTCTCCTTACTACTGCTACAACTCTTACTACATCTACCACCACTACTACCATCCCTAGTCCTTTCATCAGCAGTACCTCCACTACGACTACAATAATACCCATCCCATATGCCCCCTATTCCACCACTACCTGCCTCCTTTCTTCCATCTGTCTTCCACCTCCTCTTTTTCACCATTACTACTTTTCCCTCTCACCCTTTTTGCACTCCTACTACTACTACCACCACCTCCCCATATAAGTCTTACCAGAGCGTAACCCCCTCTCGGTAGCTTCTGCAACCCCTAACCCCATATATTTTTTTGACTATAGAGTTTTACCTCCTCTTTGTTCTTTCTACAACTACCCACTCCCTATTTTCCCTACAACTACTCCCCCTTATAGCTTGGGTTCTCAAACCGGGGTTCGCGAGCCCCCAGGAGGTTCGCAGGAAGTTTTCAAGGGATACTTAGATGGCTCACGAAGAAGTATTTTTAAGAGAAAATAATTCTAAATTGCTGTTGATGTCGATGCTCCTGCTTTTTAAAGTCATTATAAGTTAAATATTTTTTTTTTGTATATCCATTGCAGCAGTACCAACGTATAATGAATTAGTTTTTACTATATTACGATTCCATTTGCAGTGTCAGATTAATGGGGGGTACGGGTAAATGGTACTATAGCTGGGTGGGGCACTTAACAGCAAAAAGTTTGAGAACCTCTGCCTTACAGTTTCTACTAGAGTATTACCCCCACTACAATTTCTACATCTACCTCTCCACATCATTTCTAAAAGTAGTACTACTCCCTTGCTGTTATTTCTACAGCTACCTTGCAATATCCTTTTTGCTAGTAGTATAACCCTTTCTGTGTTGTTTCTTCAAGTCCCTCTTAGTATTCTACTACCACAATCCCCTCTCCCAAGTTTTTACTACCATTGTATCTGCCTTACCTCCACCTGTTATTTTTTTTACTCATTATATCTACCAGTTCTACCTCCCTCCACCTAATTCCTGTACTAATACAACTATCCCCCTTCACTAATATATCTACTAGTGGTTCTACACTCTAAATGTCAGTCTACAAGTTTCCTACAACCACCCCTTCCTCATACCAGCATTTGCTACTTCAATTTGCATGTCTTTCTACAAGTTTTGCAACTATCCCCTCCCGTTTTATATTACCAGTACTACTACCGGCCTCTACCTGGTATTCTACCGTTCCTACTATAACTACCCCCCTTCCCCTGTATTTCTGTGATCTTACCTCCTTTTACTTGGTATATCTACCAGTCACACTACCTCCCTCGGCTTGTAATTTACCTGGTGTATCTACCAGTCCCACTACATCCCTCGGCTTGTAATTTTCCTGGTATATATCTACCAGTCCTACTACCTTCTCTGCTCGTAATTTACCTGGTATATCCATCAGTCCCACTACATTCCTCGGCTTGTAATTTTCCTGGTATATCTACCAGTCCCACTATTATCCCTCGGCTTGTAATTTACCTGGTATATCTACCAGTCCCACTATTATCCCTCGGCTTGTAATTTACCTGGTGTATCTACCCAGTCCCACTACGTATCTACCAGTCCCACTACCTCCCTCGGCTTGTAATTTTCCTGGTATATATCTACCAGTCCTACTACCTCCTCGGCTCGTAATTTACCTGGTATCTCTATCAGTCCCACTACATCCCTCGGCTTGTAATATTCCTGGTACATCTACCAGTCCCACTACCTCCCTCGGCTTGTAATTTTACAAATGTAATTTCTCCTTTCTCCTTTATATCTGCCAATCTAACCACTCCTATTGCATGTTATACTACCATTTCCTTACAACTACCCTCCTCTCTTATATTTACTCCTACTAGTTTTGCCACAGCTACTACCCTCTTCCCTATTACACGAGTATCTACCAGAGCTACTACCCCTTATTTATAATTCTACCTATTCTACTTTAACTACCCCCTTTTCCATGAATATTATCTGTTTTCCTTCTCATTTCTGCCATTGTTATTGTCTTTCTCTGTTGGTCTACCAGTTCTAATACACCCAATCCCTATTTCTACTGGTGCTACTACCTCCATTAAGCTCTTATTGTGGCAGGTCTGCTATAACTACCCCCTTCCTCTGTATATCTACCAGTGCTTCTACCACCCTCTGCTTGTTTACTAGGTCTACTACAACTATCACCTTCCCATTTTTCATAACAGTTCATCTACCCCCTCTCTGTTATTCTACCAGTTCTACCACTGCTATTCTTCATATCTACTAGTGCCTGTACCTTCTGCTCGTTCTACTAGTTTTACTACATCTACCCTTTCCTCATCTACCTGTGTTTTTAGTCTCATCTTATTATACTACCAGTCCTGTTACAACTATCTTTTTCCCCATTAACTTTACAGGTTATTAATTTTCCCATTATTATACCAGTATCTACCAGTTACTACTACTCCCGGTATTCTTACCTATATTATTACCATTGCATAAGATCCCTCGATTACCAGTAGTGTATTGTCTCCCCTGCCCTTGTTACTGGTACTGGTATTCGGCTACCGCCTTCCTACTGTGTTTGCTTCTACCAGCCCTACTCTCTGCCTTCTTATTTGCTCATACTACGGAATAATGGTTTTTCATTCAACTAGTTCTTTCACACTACCACCCCCTCGCCCCTGGCCATTACCACTCCCACTCTTCCATAGTCCCCCTACCCCTACCCCTGTAGTAATCTAATGTCTTAGCTACTTCCCACTCTAAATTTTCTCCAGCACCACTCTTTCCCCCACAGTTACTTCTCGCTCATTTCCTCACCACTCGTTCCCCACAACTACTTCCCACTCATCTACCAGCACCTCTCCCGCACAACTACTTCCCATTCCTAGTCTACCAGCACCGCTCTTTCCCTCACAACTACTCTCCACTTATGTCTACCATAACCGCTCTTTCCCCTACAACTACTTCCCACTCATTATGTCTACCAGCACCTCTCTTTCCCCTACAACTACTTCCCACTCATTATGTCTGCCACCACATTATCCCTATAACTATTTTCCAATCATCTTTATTCCTCAACATTTCTACCAGTATCACTCCATCCCTCCTCCTGTTATTTCCACAACTGCTGCCATCTCTGCTGGCTAGTACAGTGGTAACGCGCTGGCTTCGCATTCACGAGGTCGAAAGATCGGTTCCCGTCCAAGACCGAGAGTTTAAGCTGTTTACTGCCAGGAACTGCTGTGGTTGGACACCACAGTGGGGGTTGGGGCTTGCCCTGGCTGACGAATATCCATTGTATTGAAATGGAAATAAAGGTTTATTATTATTATTATTATTATTATTATTATTATTATTATTATTATTATTATTATTATTATTATTATTATAATTATTATTATAATTATTATTATTGATCGCAGTATGACAACCTCGTTTTTCGTGTCTTTCCACGTGCACCACGCGTGATCACCAACGCCCCCCCTCGTTAGTTAATTCATATACAACCATCCCTTCCCGTATTTTGTACTGTTACCACTTCGCGCCCCGTCACGGACTGAGGTTAGTAAGGGCATACACTCAGGGTAACGATTACATCTGCTAAAACAAGTCCTTTATAATAAGGCAACCGTCCTAACCCTTAGTAAAAAAGGGAGTTCGTGACGTAAAACCGAAACCAACAAATCCACTACCTCCAACCCCTTAACATCCATCCGTACAACAACCTACCCTCTCCATTACTTTTACCAGTACTATAACGTTAACCCTCCCACTCGCCTTCCCGTGTTACTTCTAACTCCTTCCTCTTTATTTCTAAGAGGAGTACAGGGTGTCCACAAAGTCTGGGTACATAGGAAATTTCACTATGCAGACCTATTCAATCGAGTTCACCTGAATTTGGTACAGCGCATCAAATTATGCATTGCAAATGATGGAAATCATATTGAAAATATTATTTATTAACATTAGATTTAAATAAAATTGTTTTATTTTCAATATGATTTCCATCATTTTCAATGCATAATTTGATGCGCTTTACAAAATTCAGGTGAACTCGATTGAATAGGTCTGCATAGTGAAATTTCCTATGTACCCAGACTTTGTGGACACCCTGTAGAGTATCCCGCCTCCATTTTATCTACCAGTACTGCAACAACCCCCTTCCTTTAATCTATCGGTATGTGTACCCATTACGGTACTCCACAGTGGAGTATTTATAACTCCCCAATGTTTTTTCTACCACTATCCTATCGGTTATTTAGCTACTGAAAAGAAATTTTAAGAAATGGGATTGCGAGTTTCTCCTCCCTTTATCCCCTTTAGTTACCGTCAGCGAATTACAAGGAATACGAGTTAAAATACCTTTTCTTTCACCTGGGATATCATATTAAGTCGCTTCCCACAACATGCAAGTAAGCGACTAAATGTGAAATCCTATTGGCTGTGTGGAAGACGAGGGTTAGCTTACCATGCTTAGGGTATAAGAGGGTGTAAGTCAGTCTTAATACCCTCCCCAATACAGGGATATTCCCATGAGTCACCTCTTACGACAAACGGGAATAAATAATGTGATTATTTTTCTTACTTACCACCAGGGATCTCTCTTTTAGTCGAGTCTTTCAGGTACACGGCATAAGTAGTTGTAATTATCTCTCCATCCCATC
>JAXCGZ010018082.1:0-17500 GCA_037179515.1 Halocaridina rubra | reverse complement strand
CACACACACACACACACACACACACTATCTCAATCCATAGTTTTAAGGACAGGTATGATAAGTATCACTAAGTCTAAAAATGGAACCGATCAGGAGACGGGAAGATACGAGCTTTGGGCTCTTTCCCGTAAACACAATTAGGTAATCACAATTAGGTAATCACACACACACCACTTTAAAATAACAGCATAAAATATGTAAATCAATAGCTCTTTACAATAAAATGAGGTACTTTATACAGGAGAGAAATATTGATATTTCCAAGGCTCAGTTGCCATATTCTAAAGAGTTTAACAAAAATTTCAACCAGCTCTCCAGTCCTATATATCTAGTTGTGACTTTTATAGACCAATCATCTACTAGTATACAAGTGTATAATGTCTTTGGCACCGAAAAAGCAAATTTATCACCCATATATCTTAATATACATACACAAATAAACGTAAATATGTATTTAATTTTCATTAGACAGGGTCTTATATCTACCTCATTTGTAATTTTTCGTCAGCACCTCTTGCTGGGTTTCCAGGGCTTTTTGGTATTATGCTATTGAATAATATACTCCGCACTCTTTCAGCATATAATACTAGGCCTAGTTAAGTAATTGTCATAGTGCTGTTTTTTTTTTTAATTATGCACTTTTGCTGTTTTCTTTTTCAATTGCTTTTCATGAATTGGATTTCCTTGTATCTGCAAGGTTGAACAATTTTATAGAAAATATACTCTCGACATCTGTCAGTGACAGTTGTCATTTTATGGATCATTATTAATCCTTAGGTTGAATCTGGGGAATGAAGGATGAATGCCATTCATGTGGCACCTGTGTGGGCTCGAACGAAGGTCTGACCTCTGTCAATGATAGTAATGTATTTTTTTTCTTTTACAGCAAACACCACCATCGATGGGTGAGAAGCCACCTACCAAGAAAAAAGCAAGTAAACCTAAGGCTCCAAAGGCACCCAAACCCCCCAAGGAGCCTAAACCAAAGAGAGAGCCTAAACCAAAGGTTAAGAAGGAACCTAAGCCTAAGGAACCTAAGGAACCCAAGGAACCAAAACCTAAGAAAGCGAGGTATTTGTCGTTGTTATTTTATTATTGTATAATCAAAAGTTACCATATATTCCAAAGCCATGGTGTGGTAGAAGATTATAATATGAATGATATAATAAATAATCTAATTTTATATGTAAAAGGATCAGCTTCTATGTTTATTGGATTGTAGTAGTAAAGTAGACTGAATACGTCAGCTTAGATGAAATGTTCCTGTGAAGGTGTTTGTTCAATATGTATAATATTTGCCTTTGGTCTGCTACTGATGTCTCAAATTGATATGGGAGTGTGCAATTAATTAGCTTGACAGCCATGAATATTTTGTTCTACTGTTCCTTTGTTCTATACTTTTAATAAGTTCTTTTGATAATTTAGTATATAGTGTACTTGTATAAAAACTTTGTGCAGTAACTCAGTATGACTGTTAGATCATACAAAGAACACAAAATTCATTAGTGCTTTTAGCTATTAGATCATACAAAGAGAAGACAAACGTTCTTTGGCTTCAACCACCATTCAGCATCTTACTGGATGTGACACGACTACCACCCCTTCAAGTCTTTGGTTCAGCTCATTGAGTTGAACTAGAGCCTTTCACTAAAGAAAGAAAGGGTAGTGGGCATTTTGTGGCAACTTCTGCATATTAAGTATATAATTTAATGTAAGTGGTTTATGGTGGCATAGTCTTCATAATATCTGACTTTGAAGGGAACCTTAATGCCATTTTTGTTATTATATATGAAAGCGGATGTTTGTGAAACTTGTTTTGTACATATTAAATGATGTAAATTCAGCGCAAAAATGGGTAGAAGTTATAGTTTTATAGTGATGTGTCTCCTGCTTTTATAGCTGAATAGAACTAGCATTTAATTAAATTTTAAGTTCAATCATTTGTTGCCATGTCCTCCTCAGACCACCACGTCCACCTAAGGAACCTAAGGAACCCAAGCCTCCCAAAGAACCAAGAAAAAGGTAGGTCATGATCCCTTCCCCTAGGTCATGCTTTCCTTGTGACGCCTTCCCCGTTTAGATCTTAGGCAACAAAACAGGACAAATTGTATGAAGTATTGGATGACTCGTTCAGATAACTGCTACACTTATTTCTTACTGTTATCCAATATTTAGCACATTAATATATATCATAAAAATGTAAATGTTTCAGTTTGTATGCTGATACAGACGTAGTGTTCATGTTTCTCGTTTTGTGTTGTTGTTTCATTTTGTTAGGAAAGCTGCAAAAATATCTATTATTAGAATCGACTTCTGCTTTTCATATATTATTTCTGTTTATCTGATATCTTTAGCTCTTCATGCTCTTGCTTTGTTCTGTACATACCCTTTTATTAACTTTATAATACCCACATTTTCCTCTTCAGTGATAAGTGTTCCATTATGTTTTTTATATTTGTTACCTTCGTCTCTTAAACCTGCTTTGTAGAGTTAGTATAGATTTGCACATACTGACATTCACTTTATTAACTGAGCCTTTTCTCTTCAGTTGAATTATTCTCTTACTCTTGCTTGTTCTTGCTGTCATGTTAAACATTCTTGTGATTATTGAATCTTTATTTATTAGTATCATCAACATTGCTATAAAATCACTATATACTTTCTAACTATTTATATTTAGACTCAGTCTTTTTGTAATTATACTCATTAGTGATGTGTCACTTTTAATCCCCATTTGAATTGGCTGGACAAAGATTGGTTGGATCTGGGAAATTAAGGCTGGCTCCCTGCCTAACGCCCGGCATTGGGCGCGGACACGGGTTTATCTCTTCCCTTGTCGAACGTTTTTACCAGTGAGCTACCATGGATGGTACAAGATATTTATCAACACCGAATCTTAGATTGAAATGAAAATTATATACTTATTTTCTGTGTTGTAAAGATAGAGACAGTTTGTTTCTCTAAAGCAGTTACAGTAGAAAAAAGTCCGCTTGATATCTTCTAGTAGCACATGCTTTCACTTCTAAATAACTATAGTGAATACAGTTATCAGGATTGTGGAATCATTTTCATATCTTTTCTTGATAGATTCCATATTTGCACCCGTAGGCATATTTACATTCGTACCTGTAGACAAACAACTGATGATATATAACTTGATGCGGATAGCCCACCAACTATATTTTATGAGAAAATAATGAACCAGAAATTGAATTCAGTTAAGTACTACCTACCAAGCAAGTTTTGGTCATTGTTGGCTGGGCATCCAGCCTTAATCCCACAGCTCCTGTTAAGTACTACCTACCAAGCAAGTTTTGGTCATTGTTGGCAGGGCATCCAGCCTTAATCCCACAGCTCCAACATATGTGTCCACCCCTATTTGAACGGAGACTGATTATTACACGTATAACAGTCTTGTAAAGTTATCTGCTTCATGCATTTCTTGGTCTTAAGATTATTAGCAAATTTTTTTAATTTTTCACTGCTTACTTTGTCAGTGCCATGTAGGTATTTGTCAAAAACTTCAAGTCTGCAAGGCTTACAATGTTTAATCCTGCAGTTTACTTTGTATTGTGATATAGAATAAAAGTACCAGTATTTTATTTGGCAGTCTTGTTGTAATGGAATATAGTTTTTTTGAAGTTAGAATGTATTAAAATTACCTACCTTGGTATTTCCATGCCATTACCTGCTGCAGTAATATATAAAATTCTTTGCTTAATGACTGTGCTATATTCATAATTAATATTGTGTGTTTACAAACTCAGTTATGTTTGCATGTGGGTATCACTTGGTTTTAGGGAAGGAATATTATCATGCTTCTGTTTGTACCTTCAGAAATAAGTGTGCAGTATATAAGATTGTTGCTTGAACTGTATTTTCGAAATTATATTTAAATTTTTGGGTTTCTTTTTCCTTTTCTGGGGTCCAGTACTTTTCATGACAATTTATTTCCACCTCATAGAAAGTCCCGGGCTAAAAAGAATCAGCCTGCTCTTGGGCCTGATGGACAACCTCTTCCTGTTGATTCTGGAACTGGTGCGCCACCAGCGGCACTTATGGATCCAGCTGTGGCGCCTCCTGGCACCCCACTCGACCCTTCCAAAGTAAGAATAACACATAGCCTCATGTTTTGTAGTAGTTTTAAGTTTTATTTGTTTTTGAGTCTATTTATAAATTAGAACAGAGTTTCTTTCGAAATTTTCTATTTTCTAAATTAAGTGATTTTGACATTTGCAATTCCCACATATTTGAAAGCTTATGCTCCTGTAGTAGCTTAAAGGTACAAAATAATTTGAGTCATCGTATATAGCATACTGCTAATTCTATTGCATTCAAGTGCCATAATGCATGAATTGACTTCCTGTTGATAACAACATATTTATTAAAATGCTTTTAATTGTAGTTTTACTTAATTTTTATCTCAGGTTGACTCGGTGACAGGCCTTCCCAAAGCGGGTGCCACCACACCTGCATCCACAAAAACAAAAGAGAAGAAACCTAAGGTCAAAAGTACTGCCTCTTCAAAGAAAAAACCTTCTGCAAAGTAAGTACGAACAATACAAATATTAATTGCAATAAGAGATGTATAAGTATGTCATATTGTTTGATTTAAAATTTTCTAACTCGCTTGTAAACTGTGATTTAGTGATATTTAGTATTGGTGACAAGATTTTGTCAGTAGTATTTGGAATTGCTCTGTATTAATTTTTGCCATTGTTCATACAATCCTAAGCAGTATTCAGCATTGCTGTTATTTCTTTTGTCTGTTACAAAACGATTTTTCCTAATTGTCCTTTAAGGAGCCGTCACTTGGAGAAATAAATGTACTTAAAATTTCTCAATAAAGAAGTTAACTATTTAAGAAGACCAATAATGTTGAAGAATATGTCATATTGAGTGACTGACAATATTTGTGTGATAAGTTATGTTCTTTTTATTTTATCATTGTTCACTTCTCACTTAATAATAATACCATCATATGATCAGCAAAAGCGATGTTGTAATTTTGATTCAAAATCCCTCTCCAATACTGTTCAAATTTGATCATTAGAGTTTTGTTTACTTTCGCTCTTTTCCGATGACTTTTTGTCTTTAGGCGAACCGTGTATGTACGTTGAAATTAAAATTGCCTACCAAGAGTGTCTTGTAAAATAAAAATGCAGGTACAGTATATTTTAAATATTGAATAATATCATTGTTAAGATTTAATATATATGGAGTTGCTTTTCTTAAAAGGAAAGTGCTTAGAGCAATATTTCTTTGTAGAATATTCATTTCACTGTTCAAGTAAGTTGTCGTAAATTACCAGATTATGAAGGTGATTTATATGACTTCAATCTTACCAAAGGCGTAAATATTGAAATAATGTTTGCAACTTTTAACTCCTGGGATTTAGGTTTCGCCACTAAACAGCTTGTGATGACTGTAGTTAACAAGAGTTTGCTTCTTATAACAGGTGTATAATTTTTCTTTTTTCAGATTATCTCTGAATTTCAAACGCAAAAGGAAACGTCGAGGATCAGAGTCTGATTATTCTGACATGGAAGGTGGAGTGTCAGGAGGTAGAATTGACGACGAAGCCAACAAGAGGCGTTCGGGACGAAACACATCCAGAAAGAAGTACGTGGATGAGTTGGACATAAATCTCTCGGATGAAGAGCATTTGCTCATTAAGAATGATAATGACACTCCGGGTGGGTCAGACAGTGCCGGTGATGCTCAGATTGCTGGAGATGCAAATGGGGTCCTTGGACCAGCCCCTTTGGTGGATGCAGATGGCAACCTAATCAAGCCTAACTTTGTTTATGTTGTAAGTGACATTGCATGTTTAATAGTGAAACATACAGTTATAAAGTATCCAGTATTTTCAATCATGTATTCAGTCTTCAGAAATTATGAGAAAAGAATGTGTACATCTCACATTCTCTAAAATGGAATTTATTTTCAGGATCCAAACAGTGAGGACACCATGGTTGTTCAACAGATATTAAGTATGAGAACGGGACAGAGAGAACTAGAGAGCGACAACGAAGAGGAAAAGGAAAAGGAAGGTAATGTGTCACGTACATTTATAAGTGTGATTTGATATCCAGAAGACCATTAGTTGTTATAGCTGGATTCAGTGGTATGCGTTCCTAATTTTCATCGTAAAATTTTTTTATTCTAAGGTAATCGTCGCAACAGTAGTTCATATTCAAATTATTTTTTATTTTATATTTAATTGACCGAGGGGAATCGCTGTAGCGCAGTGGTTAAAATACTCAACCCGGAAGGTGACAGACCCACAAATAAGCCCACCGCGGGGCATTAGGAAGAGAATCCAGCCTAACCCCAATCTTTGTCCACCCCATAATGGGGACTATGGTGATGCATAAAACTTAAAAAAAAAAGAATGGCATTGCTTAAAGCCTCTTGATTTTTAGAGTTAAGTAAAGAATGAATTTATTTTAGTTCAGTGTACTTGTCTACAGGAAAAATAAATGAAATTGCTTAGAGCCTCTTGATTTTTTAGAGTTAAGTAAATAATGAATTTATTGTAGTTCAGTGTACTTTGTCTACAGGTTTTGCAGAGGCATAATAGTCAAATATTAAAATACATTTGTGCTTTTAGTAGGTTTTTATTGACATGGAATATAACAACCCTATGATCTGTCAGTTTCATTATGGTTTGGAGCATCTTTTATTATATCTTTTTGAAAACCTTATGAGTCTACTGTATACGACAAGGGATTAGTTGAACTTGCACACACAGGCACAAATTTACACACACACTTGTAAACTTGTATGAATATTATAATCTTTCACGTGATAATTCTACAATAATTATTGTCAACATCAGAGGTACGATTAAATATAAAGAAAATATAATGTCTTTAAATTGTTTTTTAGTGCCGAGATCAATATTTTTCTCACAGGCGAAGAAGAAAAACCCAAGGAAAAGGGACCGCCCAAGAAAATCGACGTCGAAGAATTTTTTGTTAAATACCGAGCATTTTCTTATCTACACTGCGAGTGGCGAACGGAAGAGGAGCTCGTGAAAGGGGACAAGAGAATACCTGGGAAGATCAAGAGGTACAAGCAGAAACGAGCCAACAGCCTCAATGTTATGGACTTTGTAAGTGATTTTTGTTTATATTTTTCAAGAAGGACTCGAAAATTCTTTTGTAATCCCATCGTGTATCTATACTCTAACGATATTGTGTAATGGTTTCGTGTATCTATACTCTAACGATATTGTGTAATGGTTTCGTCTGTGTGTTTCAAACGCCCGTTTCTTCGATGGCGATATTCTCGTTGACGTAATAAGTCGATATAATAATGTAATGACCTTCCCTTAACAACTTATTGTATTCATTTGAATATCAAACTTACCATGTAAATTATGGTTATGGAGTTTCAAAAACTTATATTAGCATTGTTGTATGTCATTCAGTTTTTAGTTCAAACAGTTAGTATGATTAGTGTATCAGTATTTCATAATTATGGCTTTCGTTGTAATTTGCCAAAAATTACTCGCCGTGCTTCGCGTCGCTCGGGTTTTTGTTAATCGGTTTTTATGATTTCGCGTGGTATTTCGCGATCGCGAGGTTCGTCGTAAATCGTCGCTTTCGCCCTTGTCAATTGCATGTAATTTCAGACTGGTAGTTTTAAGAGGAAGTCGCTGGTATGTTAAGAGAGATAACTACTGAGTAGGGGAGTTTTTATCAATTCATTTACACATCATCTCAGTTTTATTAGGAAATTGGGAGGTTTTATATTCCGTATTTAAGTAATATATTGTTGAAATATTGAATGAAATAGCAGTTAACCACCCAAATATTATATTTAAATTTCAGTTAGAAGAAGAAGCCTTCAATCCCGACTACGTTGAGGTGGATCGCATTCTTGACCTGTCTGAAACCATGGATCCAGCGACTGAGAAGGAGATCAAGCATTATTTGGTTAAATGGAAATCTCTGCCTTATGAGGACTCAACATGGGAGCTAGAAGATGATGTTGATACTTTGAAGGTACGAAGAGACTAAGCTTTTTGCCATTATGAAATTCTAGCCTTTTTTTCATTAATTTGCATATGGTTTTGATAATTCACTTCATTGGAGGGTACAGTTATTATATTACACCTAAAAAAGCTGCTGTATAATTGTAAATATGATTCTTCTAATATTTTGTCTGTGGGCAGTGGGCGTATGTATTCAACTTTTAATGTTATGGATTTCCAGATTGAGGCATTTATGAATTTCAAAGATCCGCCTCCCAAATCTGAGTGGAAGCCAAAGAAGAGACCTAAACCATCAGATTGGAAGAAATTGGAAGAGTCTCCTGCTTACAAAAACAACAATTCTTTAAGAGAGTACCAACTTGAAGGCTTAAATTGGTTGAATTTTTCATACTGCAACTCGTAAGTAATGGCATTTGAACTTTTTTTAAGTTCCTTCTCTCTTCATCTATTGTTTTTGGTGAATTTTGTGTACAATTATTTATTCATAGAATTTTTTATATTTTTTAATCATTGTTATCCGTGTATCCATGTACCTTCTTGAATTTTATGTGAACTTTGCCAATCTGTACCTCAACTTCTAAACTTGGTAGATTTCTCATCTTTGTTGCTACATAGCTAAAATCTATTAGTTTATATACAAGAGGCATACTTCCCATTATATTGGGGGTGCTCATGTTGAAGCCATCACTCATTTTTTATACTTCTATAGCTAAATCTATCTTTTTGTATACAAGGGTCATAACCTCCTTATTAGAGGGTTGGATGATCAAAGTAAAACCTTGATTCTTTATGGGATGAAAATGCAAAGTTGGGATTCCCTTGCCTTTTGTTCTACCCCATTTACTCAACTTCTATGAAATACAAGTGAACATGGAGGTGATTAAATTGTCCTGCGCTCTAGGAGTAGGAAAGAACATATTGCGAGTAAAGAGAGAATGAGTAGGGGGCAGATGATGCTCAATTCTTTTTTTTTGATAGCATCCATCTATCTCCAGTGGGAAAAAATAATAATGGAGGCAGAGGATGTTCAACTCCCCACAACTCGGTAATAATGAATTTTCTAACGAAATGAGCGGGTACATACTAGTTTACCCAGATACCAGATTGTTTACTTTATATGAAGGGATAATATATTTAGATGTTAGGAATACGTTTTGGTCATACAGTATATTGTGCATCTTTTGTTGAAATTTTAAGTGTCTTATGTTTTTATTCTTAAAGGCGTAATTGCATTCTTGCTGATGAAATGGGTCTTGGAAAGACAATTCAGTCGCTGTCATTTGTGGATTCTTGTCATAAATTTGGCATACGTGGACCGTACCTGATTATTGCACCCCTCTCCACTATTCCCAATTGGCAGCGAGAGTTTGAAAATTGGACCGACCTCAATATCATTGTCTATCATGGATCGTAAGTACTGTGGCTTGAAAATACTGTGTATACTTGGTTCTTGTGATGTTTTCTATTATACTGGGATATATTCTTTGGTATTCGTAATACATTTTTATAGCAGCTAGTAGTCTTTTATTTGATGGGTTAGAGGTTTTAGTTGAAACTCTTACACACCGTAGTTAAATTGATGTATATATTTCTGCAAAATAGGTATTCTACAGTATGGTTTTATACCCGTTTTAACAGTCATTTATTTTTGTATGTGGATGAGTTTTAGTCAGTAACATAAAGTTTTCGTGTGTTGACAGGCAAGCCAGCCGAAATATGATCCTGGAGTATGAGATGTACTATAAGGATGAGCATAGTGAAAGAATACCCAACCTCTTCAAATTCAATGTACTTATAACAACTTTTGAAGTGATTATATCGGATTGTCTTGAACTCAAAGAAATTAACTGGAGGTGCTGCATCATTGATGAAGCACACAGGCTAAAGAACAGAGTTAGTAATGTTTTCTATCCTGTATTTTATCCTTACAACTTCATTAGAAAAGTTATGTGTTAAATTATATTACTAAGAGACTTTATAATTTCACTGCAAATGGCCAAGTATGCATCTATTGAATAGATGAACAATACAGAATATTTGTTGCTTACCTTTCTCGTTTCACCAGAACTGCAAGTTATTGGAAGGCTTGAGATTAATGCACATGGAACACAGAGTCTTGCTGTCCGGAACACCCCTGCAGAATAATGTTAACGAACTGTTTTCGCTTCTCAATTTCCTGGAACCCAGTCAATTTGCTTCTCAAGACTCCTTCTTGCAAGAGTTTGGTCGACTAGAGACTGAAGATCAGGTCAAGAAATTGCAGGCTCTACTCAAGCCTATGATGTTGAGGAGAATGAAAGAAGATGTTGAGAAAAGTTTAGCTCCAAAGGAAGAGACTATTATTGAGGTGACTAACACTGAAGCTTTATATTGGAATTTATGGAAAATTAATAAAAATGATCTCTTGGACACCATTGACCTCCATTGATTTAAATGTGTTCATGTTTTTAAAGTACTCAACTTTCAATATGTTAGTTTTGGCTCTATCATTCCCAAGTTTTTTGGAAATATAGAAAAGGCTATGTCTTAATTAAAGTTAGTTTTTGGCTCTATCATTCCCAAGTTTTTTTAGGAAATATAGAAAAGGCTATGTCTTAATTAAAATTAGTTTTTGACTCTATCATTCCCAAGTTTTTTGGAAATATAGAAAAGGCTATGTCTTAATTAAGCCTTGACCGCCAAGGATGATGTTAACCTCTGTCTTGGCAAGGAGTAATTCTGTTTCATACTAGATGACAAAATAAAAAAGAGGGTATATTTGAAATATGGGTTGATTACTAATATATCATGTGTACTTCCTTCTAGGTTGAGCTGACAAACATTCAAAAAAAGTATTACAGGGCCATTTTGGAAAGAAACTTTGATTTCCTTGTGAAAGGAGCAACTTATGCCAATGTGCCAAGTTTGATGAACACTATGATGGAGCTTCGAAAATGTTGTCTTCATCCATACCTCCTTAACGGTAACTTTATTTACTAATAATCATTTGTAAGTAGAAGCGTTAGTATTGTTGCCATCAGAATTGTATCTGGAAAAAATAATCATTTGTGTTGTTAGATATTTTTGCATTATCATATTTGTTCTTTGTCAGCAATTGTGACTGTTGCCTCTCAGAAATTTTTTATATAGCAACACTTAAGATGTACCACAATTAAAAATTGTAATATTCAACAGCCACTCAAATATAACATCTTGAAGTTTTATTGACCTTATTTATAGAAACCTTTGGATCTAACAATATAAAAACTAGTATGCTCTCATATTAATCTTTTCATTAAATACCGTTTAAGATTTCAATCTTTAGGATTGAGCAGTAGTAAGAGCTGTTTAGTGACTTTGTCGCTTATATGTTTGCTATTATTAATTGGCAGGTGCTGAGGATGCTATCCAGCTGGACTACCGTGATTCCCATCCTAGCCATCAGCAAGATCCTGATACGTACCACAATGCTCTCATCCAGTCTTCTGGAAAGATGGTTTTAGTAGACAAACTTCTCCCAAAATTAAAAGCGAATGGTCATCGTGTACTTGTATTCTCTCAGATGGTCAAATTGCTAGATATACTTGAAGACTACCTCATTTTCAGAAAGTGAGTCCCCTCAGAAATTTTTAATATGTCTTCGGTATATGTAATTATGCTGAACATTTCCAGAAGTAAGTGTCCTCAGACATTCAATATTCAATATTTGTAGTTATTCTGTGTTAAGCAGCTAAAAAATTGGGTCTTGTAAGGAAGGGTAAGCCCAGAGTGCTCTAGGGTTATTTGTATTTACAAGCAAGCAATCTTAACTTACCTAACTTAACACCTTACCAGGCTATGTAACTTTACAAGGGGTTCTGGGGATTACTTATCCTTAAGAGATCCCAAAAACTGTACTTGATCTGGTGAGTGACCTAAATGTTAAAAGCCAGTGTAATGTACATCTGTTTTCTTTTAAAACCAAGCAAACTCGCCAAGCGGCTTCGTCTCACAGGTACTGTGTGGAGATTTGTAGCTCACGGATTGGTCGGTGCAGTGACTGCTTCTTCCCATCTACCTCCAGACTGGAAAAAGCTTTCTACTTCTGTCTTTCCAAATTCTTATAACTGATCTTCCTTCCAAAAGCAGATCTATTGTCATCTTAGGGCCTAATCCTCCATATCTATAGGTCCTCAGTACCTTATTATTTTCTTTTTTCCCCCATAACCTTTTCTGTTCCTTCGTCTTAATGTTTTCTCGTGTGCCCGGGCCTGTATTGATGAGGGCAATTTTTTTTGCCTGTCCCGGTGTAACACCTAAAAAAAAAAAAAAAAAAGACCAATATCAGTCCAATTATATGAAGTGTGTTCCAGAAATAGTGTTAGTGTTACCAATAAGCAATAACACTATTTCCAGAAATGCATAATTTATGAAATAGCACCTTATAGTCCCCAAGGAAAATGTGGCATTAATGGAATAGGATTGCCAAAATGATTACTAAAAATACGGTTATACCTTTAAGCTCATTTGTCAAATAGAATATATTTATCCCTCTAAGTTCAATTGCTACAGAGAATATAAGTATTTCTCAAAGCTCGATAGTTAGATAGAATATATTTATCCCCTCTAAGCTCATTTGTTATGAAGAATACATTTATCCTTCTAAGCTCATTTATTACATAGAATACAATTATCCCTCTAAGCTCATTTGTTACAAAGAATACATTTATCCCTTTAAGCTCATATGTTACTTCGCACACAATTATAAGCTCATTTGTTACATAGAATACAATTATCCCTTCAATCTCATTTGTTACATAGAATACATTTATCCCTCTAAGGTTTTTTTTGTTACATTCAACACAGTTATCCCTCCAAGCCCATTTTTTTACAAACAATGCAATTATTCTTGTAAGCTCATTTGTTACATACAGTATATTTATCCCTCCAAGATAATTTGTTTCATTGAAGACAATTATACCTGCAACTCATTTGTTTTATTTTATTTCTACATATTTCAAGTATATATTTGAAGAACTTACTAAGACTACTACATGGAATAAATGTTTTGTTAAGATGTGAAAGTTAGAAATTTCCAAGATAGGAATAAGTGCTGAAATCTTTATTGGAGAGCTTTAAAGGATGAGATAACATTTGATAGAGGTTGGAGAAGAGAATGTATGTGGAATACAGTAGGCTGATGTTGGAGAAAGGATCAATTTTATTATAGTTAAATGTTCTGTGTAAGACGCATTTACAATTTATGTTTCTCCATTAAGATATACATTTGTGATGATTCTCAGCCTCTTGCAGAAATAATCTGGATGATTGTGGGAGAATGTATCACATTTTTTAAATAATTAATTTACCTTATTTGGTTTGTAGATCCAGCAAGGAATCTCATTGCTTTGTTTCTCCGTTTTTATTTTTCTCTCCAGATATCCTTATGAAAGACTTGATGGGCGAATCCGAGGTAACTTGCGTCAGGCAGCCATAGACAGATTTTGCAAACCAGACTCAGATCGTTTTGTGTTCTTGTTGTGTACCAAAGCGGGTGGCCTAGGGATTAATTTGACAGCTGCTGATACTGTGATCATATATGATAGTGACTGGAATCCTCAAAATGATTTGCAAGCTCAGGCTCGATGCCACAGGATTGGCCAGTCAAAAAGTGTTAAAATCTACAGACTTTTGTGTCGCAGCACTTACGAACGAGAGATGTTTGACAAAGCATCTAAGAAACTTGGTCTTGATAAGGCTGTGCTTCAGTCCATGAATACCGATCAGGGCAGAGCTGGAGCTGCTGGAGGAAATTCCTTGGGGCTGTCCAAAAAAGACATTGAGGAACTTCTTAAGAAAGGTGAGTTTTGATGTTACCATGTAGACTCTCATTACCTCTTTAAAGGCTTACTGCACAGCAAGAAAACGTTCAAACAGGAATGATTAACATGTCCCACTCCCTTTTCTTCTGGTAACCTATAACCCCATGAATATGAAAGCAAATATATTTTCAAATCCCACATATATATATATATATATATATATATATATATATATATATATATATATATATATATATATATATATATATATATATATATATATATATATATATATATATATATATTTTTGCTCATCATACTGTCTGTAGTCATGTGTCATCACTTTTGAAAAGTCACCTATTTCTGTCTACAACTTTGTGTTAATTTTTGTTTTTATTTATTATATAAGCACTATTATTATAAGGAAAATTATAACATTTTGTTGATATTGAACTAACAACATTCAAATGACAGGTGCATACGGAGCTTTGATGGAAGAGAACAATGGTGCAGATGATTTTTGCGAGGAAGATATCGATCAGATTTTGTCTCGCCGTACGACTGTCATTCAACATGAGAGCGAGAAAGGTTCATCATTTTCCAAAGCTTCATTTTCTGCCTCAAGTAATCGCAATGACATTGGTATTGACGATCCTGATTTCTGGAAGAAATGGGCTAAGCGTGCAGAAATTGATACAGAAGTTGGAGAAAAGCTACGAAAGGTATGGCCTTGAATTCGTATTCTGGAGACATTCTTGTAATTGGTTAAATATTTAATTTGAAAATACAGTTTTCATTGTTCGTAGATTACTGTGTCGTATACTGCCGAATGTAGGTGTAATTCGAGAATGAAAGCTCACTAAGGTAATTTTGTATGATGACTTGCCATGCTAATACTGAGAGGTAATGTCGTATTGGCTTTACTTCCATGAGTTATACTCGTCTTGGAACTGAGAATGTATCATAGAGAGATAAATGGCTTTATATTGTAAAACTTCGTTAGTAATATTTACTTTTTTCTCAACAGAAAAACTTGATCGTCGAAGAGCCCCGTAGGAGATCCCAAATTAGGCGTTATGGACATGATGAATCTGTGTTAGATTGCAGTGACTTAGAATCTTCAGCGAGTGATTCTGGAGCTGAAAAAGATGTTGAACCAGAAATGATACCCCCTGAACTCATGTCCAGGTCAAGAGCTAATCGTGGTAGAGGACGAGGTAATAGAGGAACAAGAGGCCGTGGCAGCAGAGGTGGCAGGGTGACCAGGGCTTCACGCTGGGTGATGGAAGAAGAAGCTCAAGATCCTGAAGTGGTGAAGTATGGTCTTTGGTCCCGTTCTGAATGCTTCAAAGTGGAGAAAGGACTTTTGGTGTACGGTTGGGGACGATGGAAAGAGATATTAACTACTGGTGACTTCCGTCCTGCTTGGAAAGAGAGAGATGTTTTGGAATGCGCACGCATGGTTCTCCTCTTCTGTATTCGATACTACCGAGGAGATGATAAGATTAAAGGTTTTATATTTGATCTGATCTCTCCCTCATCGGATGGAAAAGCTAAAATTCATCATAATCACATAGGTCTTTCTGCTCCTGTGCCGCGCGGTCGCAAAGGAAAAAAAAAGATAAGGGAGGCAAAGCTTGTGGCTTCACATATGGAAGGTGCAGAATGGTCCAAAGAAGAAAAGTTTGATACTGATATTTATTTAGACCAGGGCTATTCGAGACATCTTACTCGTCATTCCAACAAAGTATTGTTAAGAGTGCGACTTTTGTTCTACCTCAAACAAGAAATCATAGGAGATTTAAACACTCAGGTAGGTAGTACACTGTTGATGGTAACATGTATTGCTTATTGTGGGAATTATTCTCTTCTTGGATAAATTTATGCAAAGATACTTTAGCCCTCTCTAAAATTTAGTAAAATCTCATGTAAATTGAAGTAACACAGTATATGAACGGAAGAAAAAATACTAATATTTAGATTTTCTTGTGTCTGAAGATTGATGAAGGATGCAGAGCTACAGAGATGACCATAAATCCACCTCCTACTGAATTGCCACCCAAACCTTGGTGGGATTTGGATGCTGACAAATCTCTCCTTGTGGGCGTGTATAAGCATGGTTATGAAAGGTACAATGTCATGCGAAACGATCCTGCTCTGTGTTTTCTTGCTCGTTGTGGTCCTCCAGATAAAGCTGCTCTCATGGCAGAGATGAATATCATTATGTAAGTTGAGAATGCGTTCTTATTTGCTGATTATTAATTACCGATTCTAACTATATACAAGTGCCATATTCTCCCTTTTAAGGGTGATTGCTGAGTCAAGGCAAAATACCTTGACTTTGCGGGAAGAGATTATTGAGGAGAGGATTCCCAGTCCCTTTGCTCTGCCCCATTTACGCGGAGGAAGTATTCTTCCCCCCTTCCTCAAGAGAAAATGGTTACTTTTCTTACTGCATGAAGTACAATGGAGATGCTGTTTTGGTTAATTTTATGATTTATCTACTTATCTTGCCTCCTAAGTCATTGCTTGAATACCTAACTGGATCACTCTTCAAGACTGGTGATAGAATTGAATAATTTTCTAGGTTTACCAGTTTGTAAACTTGTTGATTCTTCTTTGTTGACAAAATTTTGCTTGGAAAGTCTATTCTTCATTAAGGAATATCCTTCCAGTTTGTCATATTAGGTAACTGATGGGCTCCTGGGCTTCTAATCTCTCCCTCCCTGAGGATCTATTCTTGTTATTAAACACAATGCAGAAGTGTATATATTTTAAAGCCATGCTTTCCATCATTTTCTTATTGCATTTGTAAAGCCCTGTTATTTACAGTAGAATATAGGGTTTTTATGGTTAGTAATAAACAAAGCATTGTGACTGGTTTCAGCCATACTATTCACCTTTATGATAAAGCACTGTAAGAGTAAAAGGCTATTTTATCACGAATTTTCAGAGGTAGGAGAGGAGCCTTTGCTGCAATTTAGCTAGAAATGGCTAAATTATACAGTATATCCAATTTCTTCCAGGCATTGTTATTGGCTAATTCAGTTCATATCGATTATAATGTGTAATTCCTTGTCCTATTCTATTTAATACTGCAACTTTATACATTTGAATTTTGTCTGCAATATTCAAGTGTTGATGTATCTCGCTTTTTTTTTAATAGTTATATATTTTTTAGAAATGAGGAAGAGATGGACAAAGATGATAAAGATGATGATAAGGACGATGAAGATTCCAATCAGACGCCTCTTCCATCAAGTCCAGCTGTCTCTACCACTACTTCAAAGTCTGATGATGATAAATGTGATGACAAGGAAGAAAAGAGTGGAGAGAAAAAATTACTTAATTTCCCGTCCAGTTCAGATCTCAATGGTCGACTTAGAAGGCTCGTGACATCATATCAACGTAATAATAGAAAAAATGACCTCAGGAATGAGGCCAAAGTTAGGGTAGGTATTGTGGTACATTTTTATGATGTTATGAATATTACTTACAATCAGTTGTGACCCTGTGTACCTGCTTAGCCTTGATTCTAAGCAGTTTTCCCCCCTCTTTTTGTTTATTGATCCATGAATTTTTTTTGCTAGATCTAATAACTACTTCTCTTTGGATTTTATAATCATTTGATATCTGTGCCCTAAGATGTTAAATTACAGGTATCTAGCTGCAGAATCTATACATATGTGTTAAGAGTATACTTGCCTTTATCCTAGGG
>JAXCGZ010018081.1:5000-27314 GCA_037179515.1 Halocaridina rubra | reverse complement strand
TATATGTATTTATGTATTTATATATTTATATATATATATATATATATATATATATATATATATATATATATATATATATATATATATATGTATATGTATATGTATATGTATATGTATATGTATATGTATATGTATATGTATATGTATATGTATATATATATATATATATATATATATATATATATATATATATATATATATATATATATATATATATATATATATATATATATATATATATATATATATATATATATATATATATATATATATATATATATATATATATATATATATATATATATATATATATATATATATATATATATATATATATATATATATATATATATATATATATATATATATATATATATATATATATATATATATATATATATATATATATATATATATATATATATATATATATATATATATATATATATATATATATATATATATATATATATATATATATATATATATATATATATATATATATATATATATATATATATATATATATATATATATATATATATATATATATATATATATATATATATATATATATATATATATATATATATATATATATATATATATATATATATATAGACACATATATAAGTGTGACACAGGGAAAGGCAAGATAATGGCCCTCATCTGCTCCATGCACCAAGAAAACCTTATCACGAAGAAAAAGTAAAAGCTTAACCGCATGGAAGATGGGAATGATACACAGTAGAAAAATGACAGGTCGGAATAAAAGCCGAACTGTTGAGGACCTAGAGATATGGCAGGATTAGACCATGAGATGACGGCAGATCCTAAGAATTAGTAAACAGAAGGGAGAAGAGAGTTCCAGAGTCTGGGCGTGAATGAAAAAAGCACTCATTGCGCCAACCAAACAGCAAGCTACAAAGCTCCACACAGTACCTGTGAGACGAGATCACTTGGCGAGTGTTATGCTGCCTCGGCAGTGGGGGAGGGATGCACCTCGCCAACTCATCAGAGCAATGATGGAAGTAGTATCAACAGAAAATAGAAAGGGATGATACCTTATGGTGAAGAGGAAGAACATCCAGATTAGAAATAAAAGAATTGTCAGAGATGACTCTGACTGCCCTAGAGTCAACCCTATCAAGGAGATAACTATAAGAAGAAGTACCCCAGATGTGCGAGCATTATTCTAAGCAGGAACGGATAAGACCTTCATAGATTTTATGTAACTGGAAAGCGGAACAGTAATGACGAAAACGAAACAGAATCCCCATATTTTTGGATGCACACTTTGAAATTTGGATTAGGTGATTCCTACAAGATTAGTTAAAGACTATCTGGTTTTATATATGTTAATAGCATTAAGAAGGTAAATATTTTAGCTTGGTAGACAATAGGGCTATCAGGAGGAGAAGAAGATAAAGAGACAACCAGAGGCTATGTCCTGGAGGCATTGATTTTAACTAGATTTTGCGTGCCCCACTCAGATACCCTGTACAAATCGGAGTTGAGAGTAGAAGAAAGTGTGATGCGAGAATGATTACGAGTCGCAGATGAAGGTTGTGAAGAGAAGGCAGAGGAAAAATGAAGGATAGAATAGTCGGTAAGAGTGTGGAGAAGTGAGGAGGATGGGGACTGGAGAAGATCATTGATGAAGAGTAGGAGTAGAGTAGGTGAAAGAACAGAGCCCGCTGTTACTCCACTGGTAACTGGGAATGAGCGAGATATAAAACAGTCAGAAAGAAAACTGGAAGTCAGTGAACAGAGAAAAGTGGTAAAACCATAAACAGGGAGTATGGCCAATAGAGCCTTGTTCCAGACTCTAAAGCCTTTGAAATATCAAAAGTGACGACAAAGGATTCTTCATAGTTTCTCATAGAAGATGACCATACATGAGTGAGCTTGAACAAGAGGTCACCAGTGGATCATGTCTTCCAGAAGCCGTACTGGTGATTGGAAATAAGGGAATTAGACTCAAGACGTTTCATGATGTGAGAATTGAGCAGTTTCGATACTTTAGCGATAGTAGAGGTTAGGGCTATAGGTCGGTAGTTGGAAGGACTAGAGCAGTCACCCTTCTTAGAAACATATTGAACAATAGCATGCTTCCAAGATAATGGATAGATACTGGTTGAGAGAATGAGGCGAAAAAGACGGCAATGCACGGGAGCCAGTTCATCTGCATACTCCTTAAGGAACCTTGCAGGGATACCATCAGGTCTGGATGCCTTGTTCATCTATAGAGAACGAAAAACTTTATGGAATCTATAATCTAGGGAATAAGGTTACAGAGGTTTAGAGTACAAGGGATATTTGAGCTGGAATTGCTAACGGAAATTTGGCAGAAAAATGAGAGCCAAAGAGAGTGGCTTGGACAGTTGGAGAGCAAGCTATAGTATTATCATGACTAATGAGAGGGAGAAAGCTATAGTAACAAAAGTTTTTGGTGATGTTCTTGGCTAAATACCTGAAACATTTATCAGTGGGAGAGAATTTGATGTCATCAACTTTCCTTCTTATAAAGGAAGCCTTAAATCTTCGAATCTGAGCAGTGAAGGGATTCCTGGCTGCAATAAAAGCTGAGCGACTTAAATAAAAAGGAGAGGCTTATTATGACTGGTATGCCTGCTCCCTGACCTGAATAGCCATGGAGCAGTCACGGTCAAGCCAAGGATAAGGTGAAGACAAAGTTTTCATAGAGGAGGGGATGAACGCCTCCATTACCGAGGTTAAGATCACGGTTGCAGGACCAAAAGCAGTAGTCGTCCCATGGGAAGTCAAAGAGAATGTTACCCCAAAGTGCCTAAGGTGGCACTGAGTAGGATTAATTGACGGAGGGGGAGCGAAAATTGAAGAGATTGAGATAAAAAAGTGGTCAGATTTACCAAGCTGGGAAAGCACAGAATGTGAGTAGTTTGAAGAATTAAAAAGTAAGAAATAGGTCATGAGTGTAAGCTGCATGTTTGTGGTAATTGGGAACACGATTAGGATGTTTGAAAATCTGCTCCAGATCATCAGTAATAGAAAAAGCAAAAGCCTCACTTCCTACCATGTCAGTGTGAGATGAATAAAGCAACTTATTGTGGTGTACACTGATGTCCCTATTATACAGAACTTAAGCATGTGAGTGAGAAGAAAGCAAGGCCTCATGTCAAGAGGACAGATATTCAAAGAAGGAAACTAAGTCAGTGGAGTTTGGAGAGCAGTAGTAGAAGCAAAAAATTATAGTGGTTGTGGGGAAATTGATATTCAGCCAGAGATTATCATAGTCAGGAGATTCAAGGTCCTTGAGCCTTGCAATAGGAGTGTAAGTGGTGCAGTAGGCCCATACCCCACCTTTGGAACGGAACCGAGAATGCAAGTTAAAATGGGGGATTTGAAATGGTTCAGGGGAAGCTTGGCTAGACAACTGAGTTTCATAGAGAAGGAGGATATTAGGGAGGGATATACCAAAGTGCTGTTCCATAGATGAAAGATTAGAGTTCAGACCACAAATGTTAGAAAAGTGAAGAGTGAAGGAAGCAGATCTATTAGAAGGTGCAAAGTTAAGGTTAGAGTTATTACTACCACCATGCATGCCTACCATCACACCAATACTTGAGTCAATGAGATCCCCAGAGATTCTTTGCACCCCTCTAGGCCCGGTTCTGGAGGCCATGAGCTGTGTACCTTCCAAAATTAAAGTAAAAATTAGGAACACAGAGCAAAGGGAAACAGAGATGGGGAGTGTTGTGACTTGTCAAATGCAATGTGATACTAAAAGATGTGTATCGACTACGCCAGAATATTTGGTGTGGATGTAGGCATAAGGAAAGAATCTTACCTGAAGGAAGACTTAACATGGAGTTGTCTGGGCCAGGCCCAAATATATATATATATATATATATATATATATATATATATATATATATATATATATATATATATATATATATATATATATATATATATATATATATATCTTCTTGCGGTAGAAAAAGCATTTTATGTGATACATATAACAACATAATAGATATATGAAGCTCAGCTGGTTTAAGGCGAGGGAAATATACCGGAAGGTAAGCAATTCACCATCTGGTCAATATTGGCACCAACTGTTGCAGCTATAGGAAACAGATGGGAAGGGTGAAGATCTTCTTGTATATATTGTATTTTCCTGCTACAGTATGTTATGATCTTATATTTACTGTGTTCGTTCAACTTCATTGACATATATTTAGGTCAAGACTGTTCTATTGTGTTTATTATTTTATTCAGTACTAATTTATCTAGCTTAGCTATTCCTTGATTAATATATTATTTATTTACATACTAATGGACATATCTATGTGCTCTTTATATATATATATATATATATATATATATATATATATATATATATATATATATATATATATATATATATATATATATATATATATATATATATATGCATACATATATATATATATATATATATATATATATATATATATATATATATATATATATATATATATATATATATATATATATATATATATATTATATATATATATATATATATATATATATATATATATATATATATATATATATATATATATGCATATATATATACATATACGTATATATATATATATATATATATATATATATATATATATATATATATATATATATATATATATATATATATATATATATATATATATATATATATATATATATATATATATGATCTCAAACATACATTTTCTACTTATGTACTTATATATATATATATATATATATATATATATATATATATATATATATATATATATATATATATATATATATATATATATATATATATATAGTGTGTGTGTGTGTGTGTGCGTGTGTGTGTGTATTTGTTTATGTATTTATTATTTATGAATATGCTTATTATAAGTTTTGAGTTTTGCCATGGCACAGTCTTGCATCTGAGGGCACTTTTTCTTCTTAGATGGGGGGGAAAAAGACCATCTCAATGTTCCCCTGCGTGTCATGAAAGTGAACTAAATGAGGTGAAGCGGGAGACTGGGAATCCCCTCCTCTGCATTGCATTGTATTTCTTCAAGTTGCCAGGAAACACGGGGGTATTCTGGCAGGAGATATGCAGCCAGAACCCTAGTAATTGGTTCTTTGAGTTTGCATTGGTGTATTGTAAGTGAAAGTAAGAGTGAAGAGATAGGGAGTATTTTCGTGAAGAGTAAGATGGATGTGCTCCCACTGAGCCAAACTGAGTTGAGAATGAATAGTGATGTGACATTTAGGAGTGTGGTAGGTAGGGTGTGTGGAGCTAAGAGAGGGCGAGGAAGAATGGGAGTGGTTCTGTTGGTAAGTGAAGAGATAAGTGTGTGGTGGATTAAGTATCATCTCAAGTATTAGTAGCTAAAATGAGACTGAGATGCGAGGTTTAGGTGCTTGTGAGAGCCTGTGGCCCTGTCAGTGAAAGGGGTGAGGAAGAAAGAGAAGAATTTGGATATGTTAAACAAGTGTGTGGAAGATTTGGGAATGAATGTGAATGTCTTGTTGATAGAAGAGTTGAATGCTAGAGTAGGGAATGAGCCAATGGATGGTATAATTGGGAAGTATGGAGTACCTGGTAGGAATGAGAGTGGAGAGAATATGAGAGAAAGATTCTGATATGCAATTCTGTTTAAGAAAAAAAGGATGTGTGCAAGCATGCATGAGTCAGATTAGATAATGGTAGAGTACTTGACAGAGCATTAATGGATTATGATGTGGTGGACAGGAGGGTGTTGGGATGAGAATGTACTTAGAGGAGCTAGTGGTCGAATATCTGATCGTTACTTAGTCAAAGTAGAGCTAGAGTAAGAGAAAATGGAAAAAGAAAAGAAGGGAGAGAGGAAAAGAGGAGCCAAAAGTAAGTGAACTGAATAAGAAAGAGAAAAGAGTGACTATAAGGCAAGTCTGAGAAATGTGTAGAATATAGTGAAAGAAAAAGGGGAGAAGAGAGTGGAAAAAAATGGAGTCGTTTCAAGGAGGAGGTTATGAAGTGTGCAGAGGCAGGGTGCAGTAGATTAATAGGTGAAAGTAGAAGGTAGGGTTATGAATGATGGAATGAGGAGGTAAGTGCAGTAGTGACTGAAAAGAAGCAGACATTTGAGGTATGGTTGGAGATAAACAATTAAGAGGCAGATGAAAGGCATAGTTCAAAGTAGAGGAGGTTAGCAAAACCCGAGATGAGGGAAGAATTGGATGTAAAGTGGAGTAGATGCTTGTCTGAGAATATTAGAAGGAATAAAAAGATATTTTGGAAGGAAGTGCAGAGTGCAGAAAGGTGACTCTGGAATGGAGGAGAGGGTGAAAGGATCAAATCGGCAATTGCTAGTAGATGATATAAAGGTGATATTTCAAGGAAGTTGTAAATTAGGAAGATGATTAAGAGGCAGATATTGTGGTTTTGGGAACTGAATGTAGAATGCCAATATTAGGTGATGAGTACGATAAAGGAATAATAAAAGAGGAGGTACAATTGGCAATAAGAGCAATGGAAGAAGGTGAATCACCAGGGATAGATGGGTGTCATGTGGAATGCTTGTCAAAAGGTGGGAAGGCATTAGTAGATAAGATGGTTATGTTTTTGAATTCATGATTCAAGAAAGGGAGGGTCTCAATTGATTGGAGGAGTGCATGTGTAATTCCACTGTATAAAGCAATAGGAGATAAGTATGACTAGTATTTTTAGAGGAATTAGTTTGTTGAGTTTAGCTGGTAAGGTATATGGAAGATTGTTAATCGAGAGAATTAGGAAAGATACTGAGAGACTGATTGGGAAAGAACGATGTGGGTTTAGGATTGGAAGAGGATGTGTGGATCAGGTGTGTATGTGGCAAGACAGATGTGTGAGAAGTTTTTAGAGAAAGGTAGGAACACTTTTTGAGCTTTTATGAACTTAGAGAAGCGTATAACAGGGATGATAGAGAAGCATTGTGGAGTGTGTTGCGACTGTATGGAATAAGTGGAAGCTTTGTAAATGCGGTCAAGAATATTTCCATGAATAGTACAGCATGTGTGAGAGTCGGAACTGGCATGAGTGATTGGTATAAGTGATATGAAGGTGTGAATGTGCCGACAGCATTGCATGGAATAGTGACTTGGAATGCAAGAGAGAATGAGAAGAACAAGTTAAAGGTAATGGAGGTGAGATGTTTGAGAAGTATGGTTGTTGTATCTAGAATAAATAGAGTAAGATATAGTAAGAAATGCGGAGATCAGGCAGAGAATGGGTGTTGAAATAAAGCTGTTGGATAGGTTATATCAGAGGATGTTCAGTTGGTTTGGACATATGGAAAGAATGGGTGATGAACTGATAGCAAAGAGAGCGTGGAGGGCAGAAGTGACTGGAGTTAGACCAAGAGGAAAACCTATAATAAGATGGATTTATGGCGTAAAAAGGGCATTGGATGCAAGTGAAATGTGAGTGGAGCAGAGATGAGAGCGCGCAAGAGATAGGCATGAGTGGAGGAAGATTGTATATAAACTAGCTGAAAGTGGTAACCCTTTATCCCAAAGGAGCTAAGAGGAATAGTTGAGGTATGTGTGGATCTTGGCGAATGCGTGTTTCTTGGCTCAGCTACCCCCCTTGCAAGGGAGAATGGGACCATGTACATAGATACATAGATAGATATTAACTTATTACCTTATATTTATGCATTTTTTCATTTATTTTTATTTAATATTACCTACCTACTAATAACGGATTATAAGCTATAACAGTTATCCTTCTTTTATCCTGTAACCAACTTAATCTCTCATTATCAGTCTTGAGGAAAAATATGGATGATCATGGATTGAGAGAAAAGAATCTGAGGTGCATGCATACCAGCTGATATTTTCAGCCTAGGAAGCCATCATAATTTTGGAAGCCTCTTCACAACGGACAATATGAAAAATAAAAGGCAGATAAATAAAGCTTGGAACTGAAGGTTAGAAATTCAGAGGATATGATTTCTACTCGAGGCAATAGGAAAGCCGGGTGGTTTTATCCTCCCCCCGCCCTTTTTCCCTCACCATCATTAATTAAGCAATGCAAATTGGCTTTTTCACTCCTCTCCCTCTCCCTCGAGCTCCTCTGAAGAGGTACAAAATGCACCTTCAAGGCAATGCAAGAGAAGGAAATGCAATCATTTCTATATATATGCAGTTTTCTTTGCATATATTACTTGGCTATGCAATTTTCTTTGCATATATTGCTTCTTTTTGCATATTTTCTTTACAAATATAGATTTATGATGCAGTTTTATTGGCACATATTGCACATTATTGCTCCCAAATGCAGTTTTGTGTCTATATGTTGTCAATAATGCAGGTTTTGTTTGTTTACATTATTTCATAATGAAATTTCGATTGTATGAATTACTTTATGATACAGCTATTGTTTTTGTACATTGCTTCATTATGCTTTATCTTCATAAAATGCTTCATAATTCAGGCTTTTTTCTTTGCAAATATTGCTTGAAGGTGCAGTTTTCCGCGTATATAATGCTTCTACTACCGCTATGTTGACATATATTGCTTGATAATGCATCTCAGTCATATATATTACTTTATCATTTAATTTTTGTTTGCATATATTGCTTGGATATGCAATTTGATACGCATGCATTCCTTGTTCCTTTAGTTTTTGTATGCATATTATTCTGTGTTATGCAGTTTTGCATACCTATATATCTTGGCATGCAGTTTTTCTTTGCGCATATGTTGCTTGGCTTTGCCACTGCATATGCTAAACAAAAAAGAATTTATAATAAACTGAAAGTAATAGCTTTGTAATTTATTATTATCTTTATAAGGATAAAGACAATTAAGTCCCATTGTATGCCATGTCGTATTGCGAGTCACATTGTGAGATGCAGACATTTGAGAGAAGAATGTTGATATTAGGGGTATGTTACTCCTTTCCCGGAATTGAACTCTTCCACCTTAACCCTTTCATATCAGGGGAAGATCACTGTAATCATGATTTACTTGCCAGGAAGAGGGTAGTGGGGTCGCCGGCAAGAATTTTTGTCATCTAATGTTAGTGACCCTACTGGATGTAGCCACATTTAGTGTGGCTTCTAGGTTTGAATGACTGTAGGTAGTTCTTGCTTCCTCCGACCTGCTCGGCAACTCTGCTACCCTCTACACAATCCATTATAATCGCTTTCGCCGTTGCCGTACAATAAATGTTTCGTAAACAAAATTAATAAAAGCTAATTTCTTCCTAATACAAAATGCGAATGATAAAAATACTTCAGAAACATTCATTGATGGCATTTACCTCAGAATTTAGCTCTCAGTCTCTGCTGATGACTTTCTATATATAAGTCCATGATGAATGGTAGGGAGGTAGTGGATGATTGAAGATCACTAGCATCATTGGTCGTCAAATCTCAAGAGGAGTGTTTGATTATAATAATACCAATAATAATAGTAATGACAATAATAATAATGATAATAATAATAATAATAATAATAATAATAATAATAATAATAATAATAATAATAATAATAATAATAATAATAATAATAATAATAATAATAATAATGATAATAATAATAATAATAATAATAATAATAATAATAATAATAATAATAATAATAATAATAATAATAATAATAATAATAATAATAATAGTAATAATAATAATAATAATAATAATAATAATAATAATAATAATAATAATAATAATAATAATAATAATAATAATAACAACAACAATATTGATGATGAAGATGATGATCTCTCTCTCTCTCTCTCTCTCTCTCTCTCTCTCTCTCTCTCTCTCTCTCTCTCTCTCTCTATATATATATATATATATATATATATATATATATATATATATATATATATATATATATATATATATATATATATATATATATATATATATATATATATATATATATATATATATATATATATATATATATATATATATATATATATATATATATATATATATATATATATATATATATATATATATATATATATATATATATATATATATATATATATATATATATATATATATATATATATATATATATATATATATATATATATATATATATATATATATATATATATATATATATATATATATATATATATATATATATATATATATATATATATATATATATATATATATATATATATATATATATATATATATATATATATATATATATATATATATATATATATATATATATATATATATATATATATATATATATATATATATATATATATATATATATATATATATATATATATATATATATATATATATATAGATGTCGTAGGACTTTTGGGCTAGGTGTCAAAGGAAACATTGAACACTCTCTCCAGAGTGTGATAGGACGAGGCCTACGGATAAGAAGTGTCACGAAGATATATAGCGGGTCCCGTGGGACTCGGCATCTGGCGTATCTAATATCTCAAGAGGGTGAGAGATATAAACCAGTCCTTTATTCCCCATACAAGCCACGCCCCTGCCCTTGGGGTATTTCAAGAACCACCCAGGGCAGGCACAGTGAGTTGAGTTAGAGACCGGGCCTTGCCAGCAGCAGAGTTAACACAGTACAGCTGAGTTAGCCTCCCCCCCTTCTGGGGTGGGACTCAGGAATTAGTCGTGACAGGAACTGTAGTAATAGGAGCTCTGAGTACATAGATGTTAAAATAAGAATAAACTAATAATAAGAAGATGTCTTTCACCAACCACGCTACCATAATTATAATTAAATATAACGTAGGAAGAGAAAAGCCCCCACGTCAGTGGTGGACAGCTCGGGATCAATCCACGCCGACACTTTACCGAAGAGAAAGAAGAAAAAAAATAGAAGAAAAAAAATATATAGCATCTATGGAAGAAAAGTACAAGTGAAGAAACTTCAAGACGCTTACCAGCAGTGAGAGAGTGACACCGAGAAAGTCAGAGCTCCCCCTTCACTTACAGTATCATATTATGAGATCCAGCCACTCTCCCCCGCCTCCGTATTGGCAAGGCCCCCACCCCGTGCCCTGGTTGTAAAGACGCCTCGAGTCAAAAATTCACTTTTATACCTCGACGGCGCAAATGTAAAAGACCGTGAATGTCCGTCCATAATTCCCGCGACCGACTTCCTGAAATACTTGGGTCTGCGGATGAGAAGTGACGAGTGGTCAAATAGAGAATATTATAAAACTTTGAAGGAACTCTTCCTAAGATATTTCTTAGTAAGCCGAAGTGTGACCGGAGCATTGAGTGAAAATGCCCATTACAAGAAGTATAAGTTGCCGGATCCGACCAAGAAGACGGCGATTCGTCGATTTTACTCGAAGAGAAGAAGGAGAACCCCCTCCTTCCTTGCCTTCTGCCATGAAGTCCTTCAGGACCACCTCCTTAAAATAGCTAAGTACTTGTGATCTGTATCCAGTGAGTAATGGGACAATTAGTAAAAGAAATTGAGGTCGGTGGACGCCGCCATTTTATCTTGTAGTTATGCTTTGACTCAGCCAACCCGCCTATGAGGGGTGTGGCGCCTAATAAGTTGATAAAAGTAGAATTTCTGTACCCATTACTAACATGGATAATTTGTACTAATAGCTATAAGCAGTAATAAACTCCGTTTTTTGTTATAATTTGAGTAATGTAAAGAAATTTCGTTGGAAGTGCGTTCCATTTATTTGTATTAATGCTTAGATTGAATTTTAAGAACGCGAATGTATCGATTTTTAATTGAAAATTTTTTGATATACGTGCAATCACTATTACAGTATATTAATTTCTTAAGTGTAAGAATTATAGTGAGTAATATACTTGAATCTGCTTTTAAGGTTTTACTTAGAACACGTGTGATTTTCGAGAAAGGAATGTGGAAGTGACCGATCGATCTCCCAACCTCGTTATTATAAATCTGTAGTAATTGTGCTGATCCTTGATATTTTAAAGTACGTGTAAAATCATTTTTATATAAATTTCTTAAAGCGTAAGAAATAGAGTGTTAAGATTGCGCCTGTTTTTAAGTTTTTTTTCTTTTTTTTTGTTTGTTTTTTCTCTGCGGGAAGAATGTTTTAGCGAAAGAAAGACATAAATGACAGATCGTTCTTTTTGTGTTATGATGATGGGGAATTAATATTACGATACGTGTGTGGCATTTTATTTTTGAAGAATAAGAAATTTTGTGATATTGTTTAGAGATGAGTTTTTTATTTCGCGCTATGCAGGCGAAAGTAAGAGTAAATTAGAGGAATTTGTGCGGTCCTAGAATAGGGAAGGTTTTTCAGTGTCACCCAAACGTAGCTTCAAGGGAGTAGAATGTTTGTTTGTTCGTTAGAATGGGACCTAGGACTGGTGAGGAAGTCTGTGACCGCACGGCTCAGCCGAGATTTCACCTTTACTCTCCTTCAGAGAGATAAGGAAAAGGGAAACCAACGCGTTGTAAATAAAAGGGAATTTTACAGAAAGGGGATGATTGTCTTGAAAGTGATATAGCGAATGTGATAGCGAATGAGTATGAATGACTGGGGGTATAATGGGGGGGTTGCTCTAGGGGGTGAAATCGCGGAAAGCACCATTAGGAAGCATGATTGGGGAGTCTGCGAAGATCGTTCCCCTGCTCCGCCAGGTCCTTCTGCATGCCATATCAGAGTGTATTTATGGGAGGTGATGCGCTGTTGCAATATCTAGTGAGGGATATGTTTGAGAAAGTAATTCTCCACCTGCCCAGATATGGTTGAAATGCCAAGTTTGTTTTATTTTTGTTTTGTCCCCTACTCCGCCATTGAGATTATTATTCGATTTCCGAGAGATTCCAAGATAGATGTTACGTGATAAAGGACGTGAATCTATGAATGATTCTTTATTTTCTTTGCTAGCTGCAGTATATACATTATCTGTCTGAAGAGATATGTTAGATTGATAAAATAAAACTTTGCGAGTTTTAGCCATGATAATGTTTTATCAAAATTATTTCAGCTTGGTCATAAAGAAAGAGTGAGAGCTGACACGAAATGACAACAAGAATGTTACACAGCTGTATCCCGTATTTGAGAGAGCAGAAGTTTATCCAGAAGCCAAAAGAACAGGGGAGAAAACAGCGCCCACATGCGCACCCCCGTAAAAGCAAACAGACAGAGCAGTTATAAGTCAAATTCGAGATAGTAAAAGAATATATATATTTTATGTTTGAATTGTTTATGTACAACTCCGTACGAGATTTTGAAACTTAAGCAAAATGCATTCTTTACTGTTGCTAATGAAATATACTTTTTGTTTTTATTATTGCATACACAGGGACAGACTTTTTATATTTTTTCAGATACCCGTTTTTGTTATATAGTTCTTTTTGTATTAAAGAAATCTTTAAAATCTTACTTAAAGAGTTTTGGAAAGATTATCTAGAGATAACTATGGTTAATCCCTATCATTTTCATGAATTTTAGATTACAATTGAGCTAATTAAAGATAATTGAGATTATTAGAGATTATTTGCTGAGTTTTAAATTTAAAACTAATGATATTTAAGTCATTATAAGATGCCTGTTAAGAAAAAGATATTTGTACTTTTGTTGATAGTAGTAGGGATAGTGTCATATATGATTTTAATCTTTTGTTTTAATTTCATCAGAGTGGGTGCGCTCCGACTCAACCCTCTGATTTATAGCAAGAAAAGAATTGTCATTATAGGCGAGGATGTGTATGCTGTTACAGTAAAGTCCTTATCAAGATTAAACAGAAAGGAATGGATTTATGCTTCGACAGTTCTGCAGTTGTACACTAAGTTCTTTTTGCTTTTGTTTTTGTTAATGAGGGAATGAGAATAGCCGCTGACAATAAACGTAAGACTCTATCGATAGTCATTGCTATCGTTTGTTCACGTTCATTTGTTTATTTATTTTATTATTAGAGATACTCTGCGACAATTTTTTATTTTCAGTACAAGTAAAAGACAGAGGCCCATCTCAGCTGACTTGTGAGTGGAAACCGCAACGTATTTCACGGTCGCCCAGCCTCTCCTCTCTCTCTCTCTCTCTCTCTCTCTCTCTCTCTCTCTCTCTCTCTCTCTCTCTCTCTCTCTCTCTCTCTCTCTCTCTCTCTCTCTCTCTCTCTCTCTCTCTCTCTCTCTCTCCTACCTTTCACTCGACTCTGAGCCTGACAGAGGCTCCGTTCAATGCTAAAAGAATGTAGCCGTCTTTGATTTTCTTTTTTTGTTTTTTTTCCAGCGAAGCTAGGCGATAATTGTGCCTACATTTCATTGCAGTCAATAGATTGTTGCATGCTGTTATTGCATAAATACTGATAAGACATCGGTAGTACCGCCATTTGCATAAATGTTTGTGCCACATGCCGCAACTGTTTAGAGAATAGATAGAACTCCTATTGACAAATTGTGGAGCCAGCGAGTTGCCACTTATGCTCTATATATATACATTGATTATGACAGCAGGAATTTAAATATTAAAAGAGACTGTGTTAGAATGAGCATTACTATGAAGTATAAGTATAGAACTCTGTTCTTACTTCTGAATGCCAGTCTCCATTGTATATATATTGATATTTCTGATTTAGTATATTTATTTTTATTGTTTATTATTCTTATTTTTAGATCATGATTATTAGTAATGTTATTATGTTGACTGATATTGTTGCTATCTCTCAATGGCCTGTTGCTAATTATTATTTTTGAAATGAAATCACCAGTAACCTGATGATTTGTATCTTTTAACTGAATTCATACTTGATGTTATTGTAGCCACTGCTAATAAGAATGTTTCTTTAGTGGCTTTTCTCAGCATTTAATGATTGATTTGACATTTATAGTAGAGTAATGCTATGTAGCAGTTGCTAAGCCCTAAGTATCTTGGAATAATAATCTAGTTGTGTAGACACATACCTTCCATTACCACCCTATTCCTAGGCAGCCCCGACCTGCAAGTTCTAAAAGTCTTTAGATTTTGTCCGCTCAGACAAGTCCCTAGTGCCCATTGAATAGAGATTGCAATCACTTGCAGTTGCAGGGGAGGCAAAGTATAGCCTCGATTACCAACGTATGGCCATTGTTGGTACCCTGAAGTCATAGGGAACCTTTCTTACAACTGTAGTAGTGACAGAGGTTCAAATTTTCATCCCGAGATCTGCTTCGAAGGTACGTGTGGATGGCCGTACGGAAGAGAATCGCTGTGACGTTGCAGGTCTCCTGCGTGGTGGTCTTAGTCAAGACCGGCCGAGGGCGGGACGAGGAAGCCAGGCTGGAAGGATTAGAAAGGTGCCGAATCCTTCCTTTTTGTCTTGCCTATCCGAGTAAAGGAGATATGGTAACAAACCTGGGCCTGCAGCAAGGACGGCGGGGGAGTGAAAAAAAAAAAATGAAATCCCCGAGGGAAACCGTGGAATCGCGCCTAGCAAGAATTCATGAGCAAGGGACAGAGAAAACAAAAGTCGTCCTAGACAGAGAAAACAAAAGTCGTCCTAGACAGAGAAAACGAAGTCCTAAAAAAACACTCTAAAAGGCCATGTAAATAAAAAAAAAAAAATGAAATCCCAGAGAGAAACCGTGGAATCGCGCCTAGCAAGAATTCATGAGCAAGGGACAGAGAAAATAAAAGTCGTCCTAGACAGAGAAAACAGTCCTAAAAAAATAAAAGTTTTAAACTACTTTAAAAAACCATGTAATCTTGATGAAATCCCAGAAACAAGGAAATCCCCATACATGTCATAACTGTAGTGAAAAGAGAGGAAAAGAAACAGAAATATTTTAAAATATTTTAATAATACCTTTAGAAGCCACGTAAACGCGTTGATGGGATTCAAACAGAAAGAAAAATAATCCCTATACATGTCCAAACTTTAGTGAAGAGAGAAAGAAGGGTATTTAAAAATCCCTTATTAGTTAATTAAAATTACCCCCGTATTAGAACTGAAAAAATGGGAAAGAAAATGTCCCCACCGTCTTTGTCCACTGTGCTAAAAGACAAAATATTTTTATTTTTATTTTTATTTTTTTGTTTTACTAGCTTTAAGATAATTTTAAGCGAAAACTCAGAGTCTCCCTTAGATATAGTTTTGAATAAGTGCCATTGATAAATTGTATGATTTGCACTAAGATTAATAAGTTGTTTTTCTGCTTAAATAATATTAGTGTTTTGTTTTAGCATTATTATTATTTGAATTATGATTTAATCTTTGTGTCCATTAAGTTCTCCTATCCATTGGTCTCTGAATAGTAATTGAATATGGAAATAGTGAATGTTTTAACTTTACTAAAAGTAACAAATGTTTTGTTTGAGGATAAATTGTATGATTTGCACTAAGATTAATAAGTTGTTTTTCTGCTTAAATAATATTAGTGTTTTGTTTTAGCATCATTATTATTTGAATTATGATTTAATCTTTGTGTCCATTAAGTTCTCCTATCCATTGGTCTCTGAATAGTAATTGAATATGGAAATAGTGAATGTTTTAACTTTACTAAAAGTAACAAATGTTTTGTTTGAGGATAAATTGTATGATTTGCACTAAGATTAATAAGTTGTTTTTCTGCTTAAATAATAGTGTTTTGTTTTAGCATCATTATTATTTGAATTATGATTTAATCTTTGTGTCCATTAAGTTCTCCTATCCATTGGTCTCTGAATAGTAATTGAATATGGAAATAGTGAATGTTTTAACTTTACTAAAAGTAACAAATGTTTTGTTTGAGGATAAATTGTATGATTTGCACTAAGATTAATAAGTTGTTTTTCTGCTTAAATAATATTAGTGTTTTGTTTTAGCATCATTATTATTTGAATTATGATTTAATCTTTAGGTTCATTAAGTTTTTATATTAATTGGTCTCTGAATAGTAATTGCATATCGAAATAGTAAATGTTTTGACTTTACACACAGTAAAACATGTTTTGTTTCAGGAGTAGTTTTAAGGCCAAATTTTAAAATAAATTAATGCCCATAGTAACAATAAGAGTAGAAATTATAAGATAAGGTTTCTTATAGAAATTACTATTGATGTTATGGTCTATTGCATTTTACATGTTTATACATGCTAATACTCTACTTAATTGTTTGCTAATGTTCTAAATGAGTCATAATTTTACTGTAATTAACTCAATTTTGTCTTTTAAAGAAACGAGAGAAGTAGATGAATTAATGTTTTGATTTAAACTGACTTTTGATCTTAATTAATGTTTGATATTAGTTACACACTGAAATTATACTATATATATGTTATGTTTGTGTAATTTGTTTAGGGTTCATAGAAATAGGATTTCTTAGATGATAACTTAAATAATTCGGCCCCGTTTTTATTGTAAACAAATGTTAGTTAGGATGATGAAACTGAAATAAGAGATATTTCAGTGTGGTGGGGAGGGATGTCGTAGGACTTTTGGGCTAGGTGTCAAAGGAAACATTGAACACTCTCTCCAGAGTGTGATAGGACGAGGCCTACGGATAAGAAGTGTCACGAAGATATATAGAGGGTCCCGTGGGACTCGGCATCTGGTGTATCTAATATCTCAAGAGGGTGAGAGATATAAACCAGTCCTTTATTCCCCATACAAGCCACGCCCCTGCCCTTGGGGTATTTCAAGAACCACCCAGGGCAGGCACAGTGAGTTGAGTTAGAGACCGGGCCTTGCCAGCAGCAGAGTTAACACAGTACAGCTGAGTTAGCCTCCCCCCCTTCTGGGGTGGGACTCAGGAATTAGTCGTGACAGGAACTGTAGTAATAGGAGCTCTGAGTACATAGATGTTAAAATAAGAATAAACTAATAATAAGAATATGTCTTTCACCAACCACGCTACCATAATTATAATTAAATATAACGTAGGAAGAGAAAAGCCCCCACGTCAGTGGTGACACTCGGTGGGATACTATCTTACAAATTGGTGTCATTAGATGGGATAATAAAATTTCCTACGACATATATATATATATATATATATATATATATATATATATATATATATATATATATATATATATATATATATATATATATATATATATATATATATATATATATATATATATATATATATATATATATATATCTATATATATATATATATATATCTATATATATATATATATATATATATATATATATATATATATATATATATATATATATATATATATATATATATATATATATATATATATATATATATATATATATATATATATATATATATATATAATATATATATATATATATATATATATATATATATATATATATATATATATATATATATATATATATATATATATATATATATATATATATATATATATATATATATATATATATATATATATATATATATATATATATATATATATATATATATATATATATATATATATATATATATATATATATATATATATATATATATATATATATATATATATATATATATATATATATATATATATATATATATATATATATATATATATATATATATATATATATATATATATATATATATATATATATATATATATATATATATATATATATATATATATATATATATATATATATATATATATATATATATATATATATATATATATATATATATATATATATATATATATATATATATATATATATATATATATATATATATATATATATATATATATATATATATATATATATATATATATATATATATATATATATATATATTATATATATATATATATATATATATATATATATATATATATATATATATATATATATATATATATATATATATATATATATATATATATATATATATATATATATATATATATATATATATATATATATATATATATATATATATATATATATATATATATATATATATATATATATATATATATATATATATATATATATATATATATATATATATATATATATATATATATATATATATATATATATATATATATATATATATATATATATATATATATATATATATATATATATATATATATATATGTATTATATATATATATATATATATATATATATATATATATATATATATATATATATATATATATATATATATATATATATATATATATATATATATATATATATATATATATATATATATATATATATATATATATATATATATATATATATATATATATAGTTGCAGCATATATAAGCAGTTTCCCCTTAACTTCTAAACATGGTAAACCGAGATAGACAGATACTTGCATGAGACAAAGAAAATATATGTATTGGAAGTAAATATTGAATACAGAATATTACATGTTCACATTACCTACTGTATCTTCTTCACTGACGTCCAAGGAAAGTATATGTAAAGTACATATTGAATATTTTTCACTGTTATTACCTGTATTAATATCGTCATGGATGACCAAAGGCTTGAAAGGGCCGGTGAGAGTTTGTATAAAAAGATGAGATGACAGGAGTTGGGGTTTATTCATAACAGGATTCCTTTCAAAGGCTTCTCTCCTCCTCTCCCTAAGCAATTAAGGATAATGAGGACGGTACTTCACTACGACAATACCATCTATTATGAATCCTTTCAGTCTGCGTAGCTGTAACTATTTAAATGGCATCTTTTTTTTATTAGTATTATTATTATTTGCTATATACTAATTTATATAATTAGCGTCAGTTAGATTTTTATTTTTGTTTATTTATTTATTTATTTATTTATTTATTTTCATATTTTTCTTCCAGTTATGTAGTTATGTGACTAAATTAATTCAGGTTGGAATCCTCCTGAAATTTTCATTTGGTAATTATTTTTATTGATATTCTTTATCTATCATTATGATTTATCTGCAAGGAGCTAAGAGGAATGATCGAGGTATTTTAGCTTCTAGTAAATGAAGTGTAGTTTGACTAGGCTACCCCCTTACAAGGGGAATTGTGGTCATTGTAGCTTTATATTTTTCATTTAAGTTCTTTTTTATTCAATTTCAATTATCTTTAAAAACTGGCTAGCTATTTTGTACAAGTCTTTGGCCCGATTTCTTAAACAGTGTAAACCTGGGATACCATATTATTAGTTAGCTAGACACACGCAAATGGATTCACAAACGCATCTGATGCGGAACTAGAATCCCCCCAAGGGGGGATTCTAGCCGTACACAGAACCGCATCAGATGTGTTTATGAAATCCATTTGTGTGTGTCTAACTAGCTAACAATATGGTATCCTTAGTTTACACTGTTTGTTGCCATTTTGATGGAATAAAGTTTTTGACTTTTGACTTTGACTTTTTTTGTTTAAGAAATCGGGCCTTTGATTACTATTTCTATTATATACATCTTTTATTTACAAATATTTAAACTAAGATAGTTCATATTCTTTTATTTTCAAGCGCCTAGTTTGCGCCGCAAGTCTGAAAGTCGTCAAGGAACCTTCCTTTTATAGAGAGATTTTATATGTTTCAGTAATTAAGCTATGTTATTCATATTTCTTCTTCAAATCTTTTGACTAGTGTAGTCAGGGTCCCATTCCTAATCGTTTGGCTGACATCCCTTAGTTTGAGAATCGTCAGCAGACCTGTTTTAGAAAAAAGGTGTTAATCAGTACCGTTAGTAATGTGCATATCTTATGTACATTTGTTTTTATAGCTTTTACTTCGTAAGCTTATGTCCCAATATCTAAGCTTTTAGCTCGTGTTCCCAACTTTGAAAACCATTTAATGATTTGTTGAGCTATTTTAATTGCTTACTAACATTACAGATGTATGTTTCAACATCTTTATACTAGAATAGTCAAGATCCCATTTCCAAGGCTTTAGCTCTGCGTCTTTCTGAAAACCTGATTGGTATTTTTTTTCCTAGCATTTGATTGGGAGTTCTAAAGCTAGAAAAAATTCTCAAACTACACACACACACACACACACACACACACACACACACACAGCACAGCACACACACGCACATACACACATACACACACACACTCGCACACACACGCACTCACACTCACACACACTCACACACATAGTTTGCAAAGTTATGGAGAAACTACTAAGGAAACATATCTCTCTTCACTTGGAATCCTTCAACTTTTTGTCAGTGAGGCAACATGGCTTCAGAGAAGGTAGATCAACAGTAACAACCTTATTAGAATTTTATGATGAGGTAAGCCAAATCTTACAGGAAAGAGAGGGCTGGGCAGATTGCATATTCCTAGACTTCCAGAAAGCGTTTGACACTGTTCCACATGGGAGACTTATTAGGAAGCTGCAATCAATGGCTAGAATAGGTGGAAATGTTTTGGAATGGATAAAAACTTACTTAGAAGGAAGGGAACAGAAGGTTAGAGTAAGACACTCAGTGTCTGAATGGAGAAGAGTTAGTAGTGGAGTTCCACAGGGTTCAGTTTTAGGGCCACTTTTGTTCCTTGTATATGTAAATGACCTACCAGAGTGTGTAAATTCATTCATGAATATGTTTGCAGATGATGCAAAGATTGTGAAGAAAGTAAAAAACGAGAACAATGGTAGAGAACTTCAGGAGGATCTAAATAATCTGCATGAGTGGTCAGAAAAGTGGCTAATGAAATTCAATACTTAAAAATGTAAGGTAATGAGAATGGGTACAAGTGCAAGAAGGCCCAAGCTTGACTACTCGGTGGCTGGACTACAACTTCAAGAGACAGAAAATGAGAGAGATCTAGGAGAAAACATACTGGCAGATTTGTCTCCAGAAATACATATAAATGGCATAGTAAGGGCAGCATATGCATTCTTATCAAATGTAAGGGTAGCCTTCAGGCACATGGACAAGGAAATGTTCAGAAATATTTATGTAACCTATGTGACGCCAAAACTCGAATATGCAGCCCCCTTTTGGAATCCGCACTTGAAAAAGCACATAGCTAAGCTTGAAAAAGTTCAAAGACATGCCACGAAACTGGTGCCAGAAATACGCAATCTCAGTTATGATGAGAGGCTGAGGGAATTAGACTTACCATCACTCGAAGCTAGAAGAGTGAGGGGGGATATGGTGACAGTCTTTAAATTCCTTCATGGTTATGATAGAGTGGATAGGGATCGATATTTTGATATGGCTGGCTCTAGAACTAGAGGTCATAGTTTGAAGCTTCGTAAGAAAACTTCTTCGCAGGATGTAAGGAAATACTTTTTCAGTGTAAGAGTAGTTGATAATTGGAATTGGCTAAGCGAGGAGGTAGTTAATGCTATCTCAATCCATAGTTTTAAGGACAGGTATGATAAGTATCACTAAGTCTAAAATGGAACCGATCAGGAGACGGGAAGATAC
>JAXCGZ010018080.1:12500-27340 GCA_037179515.1 Halocaridina rubra | reverse complement strand
GAGATAGCCCTGTGGTAGGGGCAGTAGGAGAGTTGGCATTATGAAGCGACACAGGTTGTGGAAGAGCCGGGAGGATGGGCTGTGTCACTCCAGCAGTACCATCTGAACGGTCGCTAGCTCCATCGTCATTGCCCATAGAGCAAAGTAATCACCGTATTGTTTCTTTTTTTCATGTCGGCTACCCCCCAATGGGGGAAACAGCCAAGGTAGATAGATAGAATAGAATGGATTTTCTTTGTCTCTGTACACTTTTATTGAGGATGATCCGGATTGTTTCATTTACCGGAACGTTGGTGAAGACGGATTCTACATCTAGCGAGGCAGTGATTCCTTGTGGATTTGTTCCTTTTAATATATCAAGGAAGTCCGTCGATGATTTGATGCTGTATTTATTTGGGATGTAGGGTGTTAAGAGCGAATGTCATGTTTTTGCTAATGCATATAAAAGTGTACAGAGACAAAGAAAACCCATTCTATTCTATCTGAGTCTTTACATTTCTTTAGGCGTATCCTAAATCTTGAAGTCTTTTTAAATGGATACTACTAACATCTGCCTTAATGACAGTAAAGGTTCTGTTTAACTTTTTGCTTAATGTCTTTAACAGGATTTTTAGTCATTTTTTCTAAACTTCGTTTAGAACAGTATTCATCTTCATGAAATATTCTTCTTTAGCCTTTATTACAAATGCGGCTGCTTTATCTGAGCTGCTTTGCTGCTAATTTACGTCTGTCTTCAATCATTTTACTATTGTAATGACCTCTTCTTTTGTTGGCTTCAGACAAGAGTTCTGGAAGGAGGGACTCAGATGTAGTGATTTCTTTGTTGTCTTCAAGGTTCTGGATTTTATCGGGCAGCATATCTATTTCCAGTCTCTCTTTTCATTTGGGTGTAGTTTAGAGAGGAAATGGCAATTTAAACTAAAATTTAAGAGCTCTTTTTGATCTTGCGTTAATTCATGGTTTGTGAGATTGATATAGCCTTTTTGGGGCTTTCTTCTTCTTCTTCCTCTATTTGCGTTCCCATTTTCATATGGGGTCGCATCTCTTCACTAGTCGTCTCCACTGGTTCCGGTCCATCACTTGCTCCTCCCCCAGCTGTCTCTCTCTGAGATCCTCCTTCAGTCGGTCCTTCCACCGTAGTTTAGGTCTTCCTCGTCTACGTCTGCCCTGCACGTCCATCTCCATCACTCTCACACCCATGTAGTCTGCTTCTCTCCACTTCACATGACCGAACCACTGTAATCTCCTCTCCTGCGCTTTCGCCGACGCCTCCACCACCTTCACTGTACCTCTGATCCGGTCATTTCGTATCCTGTCCTCCCTCGTCACCCCACACATCCACCTCAGCATTCTCATTTCTGCGACATCTATCTTCCTTTCTTGAACCTTTTTCACCGGCCACGTCTCTGCTCCGTACAGCAACGCTGGTCTCACAACTGACTTGTACACTTTTCCTTTTGGGGCTTTGCAAACCTCAAATATCCTCCGTTCAGCGCTATAAGTTTTCTGGTAGTGCGTGATTCTGCTTCTGTAAGTATTGTTCTCGCGGTAGCTCAGTGGGAGAAGGCGCTAATCGGGAAGTGACTAGCATGACCAATGCGGGTTTGCTCACGCTGCTGGACGTTGGAAAGGGGATCATCCTTAATCCCCCATCTCCAACATTGTCTCTCTCCACCCCCCATACGATTGGGGACCAACTCTGTTAAAACTCTGTGCGTCAAATGTCTTTTTACTTCTCATTGTCTAATAGAAATCGTCACGGGTTTCCTGTTCGTCTTTTCATTTTTGTCCCTTTTTGCCTTCTGCCATTTCGTGTCTCATATGAGACTCTTGTATCATCGCCTTAGAAATACAGAACCTGATAAGAAGAGATTTTATGAATTTGCTGAAGGAGCCTCTGGTGAGTAATGAGAATGAACTCGGATGCCTGGAAAAGATGAGGACTTGGCCAGTGGCTGGAAAGTTCATAGCACAATACACTCTCAGTGCAGAAAAGAACAAGAACTGGTTGGAACGGTTTGCCAGTGTCCTTCGCCATCTTCATCTAGGAAAGATTCTCGAAAGAAGGCAGAACTCCTTCAATGAGGAACTTGAAGGTACCCGGAAATTCAATTCTGGAACGCAGACATGGCGTAGTAAATTTTTTCTTTGGAAAAACGATAGCGACTTATCTTCAAGAGAAAAGGGTGTCTGAGATTATAAAGTTGCAGTTTGAAGAATGTCCAGAGGAACGAGAAGTTACTCTTGGGCATTACCAAAGTAAACCTGATAATGCTTGCGAAGCAAATACCTTGATAACTATAAGTAACGGATAATCGTAGGGACGTCTCAGAAACCCTTGGTGGTGCGTGGAACCTAGGTTAAGAAAGTCCGAGTATTAATTACGTCTTATTTATGGCTGGTGGTAAGTAATATAGACAGATTGTAAATAATTCATGCATGGATGTCTCATCAGTGAGCACTTTTAAGTCAATTTTTAACTCTAGCGTCTAACATACTTTTAAATGAGTACGGTAAATTATATTTTTTAATTATGCTGGATTATAAGGACTGTATAAAAATGTAATTATTTTTGAGGAAATGCAGATATGTCTTTTCGTTTGGCTAGTGTCTTCTATTGGAAATTGAGAGTCTATTTTCTTTATAATAAGAGAGATCTTTGATGCTCACGGTGAGCTATGCTCAAGTCTTACCGCAGGTCAGGTCACCAAAAAAAAAATTAAAACTGGAACAAACTTTGTGACTGCAAATTGATGCAGAAGAAATGTTCAAGCATTTCTACTACTACAACTGCTACTGCTGCTGCTGCTATTACTACTACTACTAGTAGTAGTAGTGGTGGTGGTGGTGGTGGTGGTAGTAATAGTAGTAGTACTAGATTCAATAATGATGCTTCCGTTAATGAAATATAAAGACCTTATAATATTTGTCATAGAGGTACGAGAGTTTTTCATTTATGCTTTTCCTTAAATCGTCATTTAAATTGCAAGGTTCCCACTTGTTTTTCACGTCTTGAAGTTCTTCATGTAGGTTTCGAAGAGCTTCATTTTTCTGTTCCAGTTGTCTTTGGACGTATTTGTCGTATTCTATTTTGAGCAAAGTTACTTGTTACGATTGTATTAACAAATGTATATCTTTTTTTTATTGTCAGTTTCTTCAATTCTTCACACCAAAATCTGGAAACGAAAAATTGGTTTCGGGATTTCCATGGTACAGTAATTATGTGTCTTCGGTACGAGTCCCAGCTCTCCGGTTATATCGCCAACCTGGATATCATATGTCCAGGTGTCTTACTCTGCTGTACCAAAAAGTTAATCAGAATGGCTCGATTCACATTAAATGCTCTATTCTTCACATTATATCGGATAAATCAAGAAATGAAGACCTGCGCTTCAAGAATTCTGGAAATTCTCCTGCCGAAGAGTAAAAGAAAATATTTTGCTTTTAAGGACTCCCAACGAACGAATGGCGACCATTCATATCTGTATGAAACAAGCCACAGTCATGAAATGAATCATGATGAAATTCAGACTCTCAAGGACATGCTTCAAACACTCGCCAGAAACTTCGAGAATCTACAGGCGAAAAACAAGGACTTGCAACTTACAAGACAGATGCAAGATGAAAATATTAATGAATTGACAACTGAAGCAAACCTACAGAAGATGGTCAATGAAACCCTTCATAACGACATTAAATCACTAAAGAAGGATTTGGAAGAACGTCAAATGGACTACGATAGAGCTATGGATGAGTTGCAAAATAAACTCACTGGACGAGAAAATGAGCTGAAACATTATCAGGCAGAGCAGATTGCAGTTATGAAGGAAGTAAATGATACAACGGAAGCCTACGAAAAATATTTCGAGGGTGAGCTAGAAACAAAATCTGATGAAGTCAAAGAATTGCGTGACGAATTAGCTAAGGAGAAATTAGAAAAAGAAGAGTTAGCCACCAACTTGTTGCAGGTAAAGGGTGAACTTGCAAATAAGAAGAGAAACTTGGAATTATGTACCATGAAGTTGTTGGAAGTACAACGTAAAGCTACAAAACATAAGAAGGTCAGTAAAACCCTTCATCACGACATTAAATCACTAAAGAAGGATTTGGAAGAACGTCAAATGGACTACGATCGAGCTATGGATGAGTTGCAAAATAAACTCACTGGCCGAGAAAATGAGCTGAAAAATTATCAGGCGGAGCAGATTACAGTTATGAAGGAAGTAAATGATACAACTGAAGCCTACACAAAATATTTCGAGCGTGAGCTAGAAGCAAAATCTGATGAAGTAAAAGAATTGCGTGACGAATTAGCTAAGGAGAAATTAGAAAAAGAAGAGTTAGTCACCAGCTTGCTGCAGGTAAAAGGTGAACTTGCAAATAAGAAGAGAAACTTGGAATTATGTATCAAGAAGTTGTTGGAAGTACAACGTGAAACTACAAAAAAACTCTTACAATATGAGAAGGACTGCCAGGAGAAGGTTGAGATTTTGGAAAATGAACGGACTGCACTAGAAAATAAGATGAAAACATGTTGTAACACATTAGCTAAGGAGAAATCAGACTTAGTCACCAACTTGTCGAAGTTAAAATCTCAACTTGCAAATAATGTGAGAAACTTCGACTTATGTACCCAGCAGATGCTTGAACCAATACGTGAAACCGAAAGACTCATAATAAATCAAATGGACGACGAGGAAATAGTTGAGATTTTGGAAAATAAAGTGACTGCATGTCAAGTGGCCCAAGATCTAGTTGTGAAGGAATTAGAGGCTACAACGGAAGCCTGCACAAACTTATGCGAGAGCAACTCGGAAGCAAAATCTGATGATGTGAAAGAATGGCGTGACGAATTAGCTCATGAGAAATCAGACACCGAAGACTTATCCACCCTGCCGTTGTACTACTACTATGAAACACTAGATGAACCTGACGGACCCTCAAAATATCGAATGGATTGCGAGAAGTTGCAAAATGAACTCAGTGCAAAAGAAAATGAAATGGAAAAACGCCAAATGGACTACAATAGATCTGTGGATGAGTTACGAAATGAACTGACTGAACGAGAAAATGAGATGAAAAATTATTATATGGAGCAGGTTGTAGTTATGAAGGAATTAAATGAAATAACGGAAGCCTACACAATATTTTACGAGACATTAAAAGCAAAGTGTGATGAGGTGAAAGAATTGCAAGACAAATTAGCTAAAGAGTAAACAGCGAAAGAAAATTATTATATGTAGCAGGGTATATTTATGAAGGAAGTAAATGATACAACGGAAGCCTACACAGTATTTTTCGAGAACAAATTAAAAGCAAAGTCTGATGAAGTGAAAGAATTGCAAGAGGAATTAGCTAAAGAGAAAAGAGCGAAAGAAAATTTACTCACCAATTTTTCGAATTTAATATGAGAACCTGCCTTGCAGTTTCAGAGAAACCCACGAACTCTGTTGTTGTTGTTGTTGTTGTTGTTGTTGTTGTTGTTGTTGTTGTTGTTGTTGTTGTTGTTGTTGTTGTTGTTGTTGTTGTTGTTGTTGTTGTTGTTGTTGTTGTTGTTGTTGTTGTTGTTGTTGTTGTTGTTGTTGTTGTTGTTGTTGTTGTTGTTGTTGTTGTTGTTGTTGTTGTTGTTGTTGTTGTTGTTGTTGTTGTTGTTGTTGTTGTTGTTGTTGTTGTTGTTGTTGTTGTTGTTGTTGTTGTTGTTGTTGTTGTTGTTGTTGTTGTTGTTGTTGTTGTTGTTGTTGTTGTTGTTGTTGTTGTTGTTGTTGTTGTTGTTGTTGTTGTTGTTGTTGTTGTTGTTGTTGTTGTTGTTGTTGTTGTTGTTGTTGTTGTTGTTGTTGTTGTTGTTGTTGTTGTTGTTGTTGTTGTTGTTGTTGTTGTTGTTGTTGTTGTTGTTGTTGTTGTTGTTGTTGTTGTTGTTGTTGTTGTTGTTGTTGTTGTTGTTGTTGTTGTTGTTGTTGTTGTTGTTGTTGTTGTTGTTGTTGTTGTTGTTGTTGTTGTTGTTGTTGTTGTTGTTGTTGTTGTTGGTTGTTGTTGTTGTTGTTGTTGTTGTTGTTGTTGTTGTTGTTGTTGTTGTTGTTGTTGTTGTTGTTGTTGTTGTTGTTGTTGTTGTTGTTGTTGTTGTTGGTGGTGGCGGCGGCGGCATCAAAGAATAGCCCTAACGTATTCCCTGTGTGTCGTAAGAGGCGACTAAAAGTGGACGGGGCAGGGGACTAGGAATCCCCCCCCCCTTGTATTAACTTCCTGCGAGACGTCAAAGAAGAAGGGAAGTAGAGGGGAGAATAACTTCTCCCCAAACTCTAGTTTTGGGGTGTCTAAATATGCGTGGGTGTAGTACGATAGAGAGCAAAAGATGTGAGATTGGATATATGTTTGGTAGGAGGAGGATGGATGTATTGGCATTGTGTGAGACGAAGATGAAAGGAAAAGGAGAAGTGGCATTTGGTGATGTAACAGGTAGGGTGTCTGGGGTTGAAAGGGGGAGAGCGAGAGAAGGTGTGGCATTATTGCTGAGTGAATGGATGGTAAATAAGGTAGTGGAATGAAAAGAAGTGTCATCTAGGCTGATGTGGGTGAGGGCTAGGATAGGTAGGGAATGTTGGGCTTTTGTTAGTGTATATGGGCCAGGATGTGAAAGATGTGAGGAAGAGCTGGATGAATTCTGGAATGAGTTAGCTAGATGTGTGGATGGTCTGAGTAGAAGGAACTATGTAGTTGTGTTGGGTGACTTGAATGCCAGAGTGGGTGATGGAGAGATAGAAGGTGTTGTAGGAAAGTATGGGGTACCAGGTGGGAATGAGAGTGGCGAGAGCCTGTTAGATATGTGTGTGGAGCAAGAGTTGGTGATAGGTAATAGTTTTTTCAAGAAGAAGTTAATAAATAAGTATACATGGATGAGAGTGGCAAATGGAAGAGTGAAAGAAAGAGCATTGATGGATTATGTGTTGGTAGCAAAGAGCATGATTGGTAGAGTGAAATATGTGCATGCATTTAGGGGTGTGGCTGCTGGGATGTCTGATCATTTTTTGGTTGAAGCAAAAGTGGTAGTAGCAAAAGAGTGGGGAAATAGTGTGGGGGGATGTAGAAGGGAAGTAGTGAAGGTGGAAGAGTTGAAAAAGCCAGAGGAGAGACAGGAATATCAGGACGGGTTGAGAGTGGCATATGACAGGGTGAAAGAAAGAGAAGTTGGGGAGTTAGGGGAGGAATGGGGATTGATGAGAGAATGTTTTGTGGGACATGCAAGTGATGTGTGTAGAAAGAGGTTTGTTGGAGGTGGCATGAGGAGGGGCAGCGAGTGGTGGAATGAAGGGGTGAAAATGAAGGTGGAAGAGAAAAAGAGGGCTATTGAGGAATGGCTGCAGTGTAAAAGTAGGGAGAAGTATGAAAGATATAGGGAGAAAAATGTGGAAACCAAGCAGAAGGTAGAGGAAGAGAAGAGGTTGGCAAATGTTAGGTGGGGACAGGATTTTAGTAGGTCATATGAAGAGAATAAAAATAAGTTTTGGAAAGAAGTGAAGAGAGTAAGGAAGGGTGGATCGAGGATGGAAGAGACAGTGAAAGATGCGAATGGACAGATGTTAAGAGGGAACGATGCAAGGAAAAGATGGGCAGAATATTTTGAGGGCTTGCTGAATGTTGATGAAGATAGAGAGGCAGCTATAGTGGCAGTGCGGGGTGTTCAAGGGCAAGTAATGGGAGATGAAAAAAGGGCATTGTATGAAGCGAAAGCAGGTAAAGCACTTGGAATGGATGGTGTGAGAACGGAAATGTTGAAAGAAGGGGGTGTGGCTGCATTGGAATGGTTAGTGAGAGTGTTTAATATATGCTTTATGTTGTCAATGGTGCCAGTGGAATGGGTGATTGCCTGTATAGTGCCCCTATACAAAGGTAAGGGAGATGTGTATGAATGCAGTAATTTTAGGGGTATAAGTTTGTTGAGTGTGGTAGGAAAAGTGTATGGTGGGATACTGGTTAATAGGATTAGGGATAAGACAGAATATGTGATCACGGAAGTGCAGAGTGGTTTTAGGAGAGGTAGAGGCTGTATAGATCAGATTTTTATAGTTAGGCAGTTATGTGAGAAATATTAAGCAAAGGGTAAGGATGTGTATTTTGCATTTTTACATCTGGAGAAAGCATATGATAGAGTTGATAGAGTCTATGTGGAATGTTTTGAGATTATATGGAATTAATGGTAAATTGTTGCATGCAGTGAAGAGTTTGTATGAGGGCAGTAGAGCTTGTGTTAGGGTAGGGAATGAAGTGAGTGAGTGGTTTCCAGTGAGTGTGGGACTGAGACAGGGATGTGTGATGTCACCATGGCTGTTCAATATGTATATTGATGGAGTTGTAAGAGAGGTGAATGAGCGAGTACGTGGTCGAGGTTTGAGAATGGTAGATGGGGATGATACCGAGTGGGAGCTGAATCAGTTGCTGTTTGCAGATAATACTGTGGTGGTGGAAGATTCAGAGGAAAAGCTGTTTCAGTTAGTGGCAGAATTTGCTATGGTGTGTGAGAGAAGGAAGTTGCGAGTGAATGTGGGAAAGAGTAAGGTTATGAGGTGTACAAGAAATGAGGATGGTGCTGGATTGAATGTTATGTTGAATGGAGAGACACTTGAGGAAGTTAATCAGTTTAAGTATTTAGGCTCATTTATAGCTGAAAATGGTGGAGTGGAAGCAGATGTGTGTCACAGAGTGAATGAAGGATGTAAAGTATTGGGTGCATTGAAAGGAGTGATGAAGAATAGAGGGTTGGAAATGAATGTTAAGAAAGTTTTGTATGAGAAAGTGGTTGTGCCAACTGTGATGTATGGATCAGAGTTATGGGTATGAAAGTAAGTGAGAGACGGAAACTAAATGTGTTTGAGATGGAATGCCTGAGGAGTATGATTGGTGTATCTCGATTGGATAGGGTTAGGAATGAAGTGGTGAGAGCAAGAACGGGTGTGAGGAGAGAAATTGCAGGCAGAGTAGATATGAATGTTCTGAGATGGTTTGGCCTTGTGGAAAGGATGGCTGATGAAAGACTGCTGAAAAAGGTGATGAATGCGAGAGTTGATGGGAGAAATGCTAGAGGGAGGCCTAGGTTTGGATGGATGGATGGAGTAAGGAGAGCCCTGAATGATAGGAGGATGGATGTGAGGGAAGCAAGCGAGCGTGCTAGGAATAGGAATGAGTGGCGAGCGATTGTGACGCAGCTCTGATGGGCATCTGCTGTTACCACGGGGCTGCATCTTACAGACGTAGCCCTGTGGTAGGGGCAGTAGGAGGAGTTGGCAGTTGTGAAGCGACACAGGTTGTGGACGAGCCGGGAGGATGGGCTGTGGCACTCCAGCAGTGCCATCTGAACGGTCGCTAGCTCCCTCGTCATTGCCCATAGAGCAAAGTAATCCCCTTATTGTTTTCTTTTCTTGATGTCGGCTACCCCCCAATTAAAGGGGGAAACAGCCAAGGTAGATAGATATATTGTTCTGAGTTATTTTTTTTTTTTATGTATACCTTTGTTGAAACGTGTACCTTATTTATTGATTTTTATTTGTTTTTATTCTTACGTTTATTATTATTTATTAATATTAATACTCAGAGAAGATGCACGCTATATGTATAGTATATTTAGAAATCCTACTATTTTTGTATTCACTTCTATTCGGACGTGATGTGAAATTGAAAGAAGTGTTTGTTGTTATTATTATTATTGAGAATCCTTAAAATAGTCGGCCCTGAATTTGGGGATATGAAAATACACAGCATTTTCAACATTGGCTTTATTTTTATTTTTATTTTGTATCCTGTTTGGTTCACTGAAGATTTTCGCTTTTTAGCTATTAAGGTTTTTTCATAAACGTAACTTCAAATTCATTCAAATAAGTTAAAAAAAAAGTTCGCCGTATTTTTTCCAGTTTGATAAATATACCGAGAACACTGAAGAAATTCGGTATTAATGTTGTAATTAACTGTGAATCCACGAATCCATGTAGAAAAGTCACAGGAATAAAGTCTAACCTAACCTAACCTAATCTGTATATTTTTTACCCTTGACTTTTTTCCTTAGCCAAAATAGTCTTTTTTTCTGCGACTTTTTTCCTGTAACTTTATCACAGGCCAAGGAATCCACACACTGTTAATTACTCAATAAATTCCCCTGGGAGCAATTATATATTAATATATAAGATTCCTTGTATTGATTGTAAATACTATATTGGACATATTGCAAACCTCTTGTATATAAGAATAAACCAACATGAATTATATATAGGAAATGAAAATGACAAAGACTGTGATTATCTTAAAATTTAATCATTGTAATCACTAAATCGATTGGAATAATCCCTCTGTAATCCTGGAATCTCATAATGGAGTAAGTGGATAATTTCCTTAATCCCTTTAAAAAGGGGGGGGGGATTTTCATGATACAAAGAGTTATTTACACTTGATCTTGCAATTTTAAATATTTTCTCAGGGCCTTTTAATGATATATAGGTTGATGAATCATTTTTACCTCCACCGGGACTTGAACCTGGGACTTATAATTACTAAGTCAAGATGCTACCAACTACACCACAGAAGGTCTAAAAGGGAAGCACCTTCCATGTGTGAAAACATGAATCATGATTCGTGTTTTCAAATACGGTAATGTGCTTATTTGGTTATATATGGGTTGTTCTTTAATAGATCTTTTTTTATCTGTAATTAGTGGTGATGATTTAACTATTTATCTACCCTCCCTTAGGATTTACCTTGAATTTAAAAATTGTATGTATGAATCAAGCTTTCTTGTATTACTTTAACTCTGGCTTTGATAATGATGATGTTTTAGAAATCGAGAGTACTCGCCAACGTCATATTCGGTTTTATTTTCCTTCGAGGTCAATATAATGATTTTGATTTCTGCCAAGTGTTTCTCTTGCTATAAACATTCATACACACACGTGTATATATATATATATATATATATATATATATATATATATATATATATATATATATATATATATATATATATATATATACACATTATGTCCCCAGCGACTAATCAGTACTGATGAAGTTACATCACAAATATGATTAATTATCCGGAGTTAATGAGCTGTGGGCAATTGCCCTTAATTAGTTTACCATCGTTAGCGACAGTCAATGAAATTTTACATGGTTCCCTAGAATCAAATTATATTACAAAGTTTGATGGCTTAATGAATATATCAGAGAAAGTTAGACAGATAGAGAGAGAGAAAGAGAGAGAGGGGGGGAATTTGCGTAGTGTCTAATGTGTCTAAAGATGAGTATTGGTTTTACTATTGCTGTTAGTTACGTGCTCAAGCGTGACAGTAATAAAAATATTCTTATTTATCGGTAGGCAATATATATATATATATATATATATATATATATATATATATATATATATATATATATATATATATATATATATATATATATATATATAATAATAATAATAATTATATATATATATATATATATATATATATATATATATATATATATATATATATATATATATATATATATATATATAACAAAGAAAAGATACTTGATAAATAGATATAGAAATGAAAAATATAGAAGAGATTAAAAACATAAGAAGTGGAGGAGGAGATGAACCTAAAAGTGGGATGTTTTGGGAATAGTGATTATGAGGAGAAAAGTGCGAAAATAAATAGAGATAAAAGAAGTTAATGTGTGCTACTGGCAGAAAAAAAGAAATATTTGAATTAAAAGAAACACTTAATGAGTACAAGTAGGAAAAGAAGAAGTAAGAGAAGAAGAAGAAGAAGGAGAAAAACAAGACAGAAGTAAATAAAAAAAAATAAATCCTTTATTTGCCCTTGGAACGTAACACAAGCATAGAAATAGGTAAAATATTCGTAGTTTGCAACGTACCACAAAAAAAGTATATATATATATATATATATATATATATATATATATATATATATATATATATATATATATATATATATATATATATATATGTTCCCGTTCCGGTTTTACGTCACGGACTCCCTTTTCAACTAAGGGATAGGACGGCTGCCTTCTTGCGAAGGACTTGTTTTGGTAGATGTAATCGTTACCCTGAGTGCATGCCCTTGCTAACCTTAGACCGTGACGGGGCGCAAAACCTCGACCTGACGAATCAGAGTTGCGGACGCTACCGCTTGAGCCCCGGTGACTATATATATATATATATATATATATATATATATATATATATATATATATATATATATATGATAGATAGATAGATAGATAGATAAAAGCAAGGAAGGAAACTGAAGCGCCAAACGCCATCTTGAGTATTAAATGGTATTGTTCAAGCCTCTTGAGGTAAAAATAATGTAATGTCATTATCTTGGGTGTGAGGAAGAGGAAGAGGTAGCTACCTATGAGAAAGAAGAAGAAGAAGATGAATGTAATTTTATTTTCTTGGTTGTGAAGAAGGGGAGGTGGGAATTGAGGAGGAGGAGAAGATGATGATGATGATGAATATAATTTCATTTTCATGGTTGTGAAGATGGTGAGGTGGGATATGAAGAGAAGAAGAAGAAGAAAAAAAAGGGATGTAAGTAAGGAAATGGAAGTTAAGAAGAAAGGCAAATTCGATAACGTTACAAATAGATAAATAGAATATTCCTCAGTCTGGTGAAGAAAAAGGGTTAGGAAAACTTTGGAGCCTTGACTTCCGCTCTATAAAACTTATGTATTATTTTCCACTAAGAGAGAGAGAAAGAGAGAGGTTGAATGTCTGATTCCTCTTGGAGTGGGGGATTACCTCATTGACACCTTCCTTTCAACTTGTCAACAAAAGTAGATAATCTAGTGAACTGTGATGCAAAGGGAGAGAGAGAGAGAGAGCTTTACTGTCTCAACCATGTGTTTGACTTTACATAAAATCTGCATAATTTTAAGAGTAGGTCTCGGTCAGTGCTTTTAACTAGACAATGAAATCGTGTTTGTTTAGAATCTTTCACTGTTCTTCTTCTTCTTCTTCTTCTTCTTCTTCTTCTTCTTCTTCTTCTTCTTCTCCTACCACCACCACCCCGCACACACCACACATACACAAAGAGAGAGAGAGAGAGAGAGAGAGAGAGAGAGAGGAGAGAGAGAGAGAGAGAGAGGTGAGTAAGAAAAACATTAAAATTTAGTAAATAAAACTTCCAAAGATTGAATTTTACCTTTTGCGATTTGTGTATATATATTCAAATGAAAATAGCAATTCATTGGGAATAACAGAGAAGTGTGTTCTATATTGTTATTATTATTATTGTTATTATTATTATTATTATTATTATTATTATTATTATTATTATGCGAAGGCTACCCATATGCTCTCATGAAAAGGTATTGTAATTAAATTTATTTATATTACCAAAATGACTCAGTTTCTCTCTCTCTCTCTCTCTCTCTCCTCTCTCTCTCTCTCTCTCTCTCTCTCTCTCTCTCTCTCTCTCTCTCTCTCTCTCACCCGCACGTACGCACTCATATATGGTCTTTAAACACTATTGCGTTTTATTTAGAAAATTGTGTTTGTAATATTATTGCAGCTTTGATGCATAAGAGGGAAGTGTTGGTATTGGTTATATAGATCAGAGGAACGAGAGAGAGAGAGAGAGAGAGAGAGAGAGAGAGAGAGAGAGAGAGAGAGAGAGAGACGAATGAAGTATAATTGATTTAAAAAGACATACGAACACACGCACACACACACACACACATATATATATATATATATATATATATATATATATATATATATATATATATATATATATATATATATATATATATATATATATATATTTATATATTTATATATATATAGAAAACGAATTTTGATTAACTGTATAGACGCAGAACATACTTAGATACATAGAGAGATAGAAAAAAAGATAAACAGCCGGGAAGATATGTTAGGTAACTTTCTTGTTTATGGGGAAATCATTGATTTCAGATAGATAGATATCCAGAGAGAGAGAGAGAGAGTGCTACAAAGACACATCAATGGGTAGAGTGATAGATACTCAAATGACCAAACAAACAGCCAAAGAGATAGAAAGATAAATAAACAGAGATAGATAGCTAGAGAGAAATATAATACTGATATGCATATAGATATATAGACAACCAAAAAGATCAGTTCTGATACATAGATACTCAAAGACAGACAGACAGAAAGATAGACAGCCAGAGAGACAGAAAGCGTTGTCTTTGATGCAAGCTGGGTTGGTTATAGAGATACGGAAATTGAAACCTTCTATTGTCCTCTTGAATTTTATTTTCAAAGCTTTCGAGCTTCCATTTTCCCATTACATGCGCGCTGATGATGACACGTGAACAAAGCAAAAGACCTGAATTGGGAAAGAAATGTTTTTGTTGTTGTTAATAATAATAATAACAATAATATTATTATTATTATTATTATTACTATTATTATTATTATTATTATTATTATTATTATTATTATTATTATTATGACAATTAAATCCCAAACAGATATAATTATTTATTTATGTTTTATTTGTGTGTGTGTATATATATACATATATATATATATATATATATATATATATATATATATATATATGTGTGTGTGTGTGTGTGTGTGTGTGTGTGTGTGTGTGTGTGTGTATTTTACACATGTTGTATTTTCTCCTATTTCTTGCACAGTATTGAGAGCGAGAGAACTGCATTTGGTAATATGCTGATTGCTTGAATGCATTTCATTTTTTTTTGAGGATAGGGATTTGCATATCATTGACCCAAATCTCAGTAGTCATTGGTAGAGAGAGAGAACTGTATAAAAGAAAGAATTTTTTTTTCATAGTCGT
>JAXCGZ010018080.1:0-10000 GCA_037179515.1 Halocaridina rubra | reverse complement strand
TCTCTCTCTCTCTCTCTCTCTCTCTCTCATAGACTTTTGATATTCATAACAAGCTTGCCTGGCTAGTTCGATGTTGATGAAAATCTGCTAAAATGTTCTTCTGACAGGTCTTTAGTTCTCCTCGTTTTCCCCTCAACCCACTCAGTGTGATCTTCCCTTTCTCTCATATTCCCCTTAACCCTCATTAGGGCTCCTTCCTCCCCTTCATTTTCCCCCCATAACCCATCAAACCCACTCCCTTCCCCTCATTTCCCCTTATCCTCCATTTTACGGCCTTCCCTTTCCCCTTATTTTCCCCCTTAACCCCTCAGAGCTTCTCTCTTCCCCTCATTTTTTCCCCTTATCCTCCATTTTATGGCCTTCCCTTTCCCATTATTTTCCCATTATCCTCCATTATACGGCCTTCCCCTCCCCTCATTTTCCCCTTATCCTCCATTTTACGGCCTTCCCTTCCCCCTTATTTTCCCCTTAACCCCTTAGAGCTTCTCTCTTCCCCTCATTTTTCCCTCATCCTTTCCTTAAAACTTCTCCCTCCCTTTCAATTTCCCCTTACTTCGTATTCCCCTCATATCACCTTAACTCCTCTGAAAGCCCCTCCCTCCCGGTTTCCCCTTAATTCTTCTTAAGACTCCTTCCTCCCCTTAACTCTTATTAAAACTTCTCTCTACCCCTCATTTTCTCTTCTTTCAGCCTATTCTCTCCCCTCCCTTAGGGTTCATCTCATCCCCTCTATCTCACATCTTTCCCTTCCTTATGGCTCCTCTCTCACCCTCATTAAGGTCTCTGTTTCCCCCTCATTATGCCTCTTTCTTCATTGTTAAGGATATTTTTTCCTTCTTCCTCTCCTTTTCCCCTCTTGCTTTCTTTAGGGAGTCTCACTCCCTTTATTTTTCCCCTCTTTCTCCCCTCTACCGAATCTCTCTTGCGCCTCCATTAGCAGTTTTTTTTTTCTTCAAAATATACGTGGATGTAGAAATGATTCAAGTGTGTGTTTTTGAAAATGATAAAATTTTAATTAAATATAGTTTAGAAATTCATTAATTGATAATTAGACCTGCCAGGGTAACCCGATTGTATGTCTTCCTTCAGTTATGGTTCCTATGCCATGCCTACGTCTATGCCGAATATTCTTTCGTATTTCTTACACATCTTTGCTATCCCTTAAAATATGACAAGTCACAACACTCCCCATCAGGGTAATCACAACTGCTACGATGCGACTTGTATTATTTTATATATATATTTTTTTCTATTATTTAGTATTCCTCACCATTGCTTCCGCTGTTTGAGCCATCTATTATATAGTGTGACTTTTTTGGCTAATGATAATATTAATAATAATCATGATCATCATCATCAAACTGGTATAATATCTTCAAAGATTTCTTTTTAAGGATGAGAGCTGTAGATCTGTCAGTTTTGCATTGGTTAAAACCGTTCTCTCAACATAAAACAGTATTTAAGTGCTGTATTCTTTTTGCACTGGTTTACATTAGGCGTTTCCACGAATAAATTAGGCAGGTTTAGCTTGTTCCGCAGTGAGAGTGTGAAAGCATCCTGCCACATCTGTTCCAACTTGTAAACTACGAGTTAATTTGTGTATATATCCTCTCTTACCCTGTATAAGCTCATACACTAAGCTCCTTCCAATTGATAGATATTGCAGTGGTCTTTTTCCCTCTGGAAGATTCTCCATTATTAGCAAGTCTTTGACCTGGATTCGTTCTGTATGATCTCTTGCGCAAGAGAACCATTGACTGGACTTTGTAAAGAAGTGGAATCCCAGGGTGCTCCTGGGATGTACATATTTACAAGGCAAGTCACCAAACCTAATCCAATCCAACCTAACCTAACATAATTCTACCTGACCTAACTCAGCCTAACTATTTACGGGCTTATTTAACTCTTTCCAGGGTTTTGAGTGTTACTCATTATTAGTGTCCTTATTCGCTGCTGTTCTTATGCGTAAGAGAATTATCAACTATAGCTTTGCTCTGTTGATCTTCCTTTGTACGAGAGAACTTTAAAATGTATTATTCTCTTGTAGTCAGCGTGGCTCAAGCGGCAGCGTCCGCGACTCTGAGGCGTCAGGTCGAGGGTTCGCGCCCCGTCACGGTCTGAGGTTAGCAAGGGCTTGCACTCAGGGTAACGATTACATCTGCCAAGACAAGTCCTTCTCAAGAAGGCAACCGTCCTAGCCCTTGGTAGAAAAGGGAGTCCGTGACGTAAAACCGGAACTTATTCATGTATTATTCTCTTACAAGAAAATTTCTTGACTTGGAGCTGTTCTGTCCGATCTTCAGTTGCGTAAGAGAGCTGTTGACTAGAGCCGTTTTCTGTGATATGTTCGAGAGAGCTGTTGTCTGGAACCATTCCCTCTAATTTTCTCTTGCTTAAGAGAGCTGTAGTCTGGAACCGTTCTCTCTTATCTTCTCTTGTACAAGAGACTTGTTGGCTGAAATTGTCTCTTAATATTTTTTGCATACGAGTGTTTGACTGAAATCCTTCTGTTTGATCTTGTCTTCCGCAAGAAAGTGATTGCTGGAGCTGTTCCCATTTAGTCGATCATGTTCGAGAGAAAGTTTATCGAAATTATTATTTCTAATCTCTTTCTTACTCAAGGAAGTTGTTGACAAGAACCGTTCTCTCTGGCACGCTCTTGTTCTAGAAAACTCTGGATAGGAACTTCATTTTTATCTACTTTTGCTCACAAGAGCTATTAATTTAAGAAAAAAATCTGATTATCGTTTTTTTTAGCAAGAACGATTCTACATGGAAACGTTCTCTCTGATCTCTTGCACAAAAAAGTACACTGGGACTGTCCTTTTAGATTCTCTGGTGTTCCAGGGAACAGTTGCTTGGAACCGTTTTCTTTGGTCTTTTCTTGCTCCAGAGCGCTTTTGATTTTAACCGCGAAAGATCTGTTGATCGAAATCCCTCTATCTGATCTTTTTCTTATGCAAGAGAGATGTTTATTGGAACCGTTCTATCTGATCTTTTTCTTGTGCAAGAGAGATGTTTACTGGAACCGTTCTATCTGATCTTTTTCTTGTGCAAGAGAGCTGTTGATTGGAATCGTTCTCTGTGACCTCTTGCGCAAGAGACATAGAGGGATTATTATTCTCTACAGAAATACCAGATATGACGAAACTCCTCCTAGTTCAGATAGAGAAGTGTTGACGTGGGCGACGAGTTTCGAGCATTGAAAACAGGTCAATTATTCAATACCCGTTTGTCTGATTTTGTGCCTGCTTTGAGCGAGGCTTCCAGGTCTATTCATTTCAATAGCTTGTTCGGTGCAGACACGGACCTGGCGCTCAGTGGACCTGTACCTGTGGTGGTGCAAGAGACTGAATCGCTCTTTGTGATCTATGGACTATTTATAGATTTTATTTTTTTATTTAAAGCTTTCCTTCCTTTTGGAAAATCATCCTGGGTGCAGTCTCTTGCTGCCAACTCGGCTGATTATGTGAGTATGCCATAGCAATTTTGATGATAATGAATGAAGGATGAATATACAATTTTACGGGCTTAGTATTGGATAATGGGTAATCGTTGCCGTTAATAATAATGATAATAATAATAACGTTAATAATTATAATAATAATAAAAATAATAATAATAATAATAGTAATAATAATAATGATAATTAATAGTTATAATAATAATAACAATGATGATAATAATAATAATAATGATATTAATAATAATAATAATAATATTGATATTAATTGCAAAAGTAATTAGTAATGATAATAATAGTAATAATTAAAATGAAACTTTAAATAATAATGGGGACCGCCGTAGCATAACGGTTGAATGCTCGATAAGAAGGGCAGCTAGCTTCAGTTCCCCAGCTCCAAGCTGTTTATATTTACCCTTATATGGAAGCTAATATTGGCACTGAAAGCGTGAATTAATGATAATAATAATGAAAATTTTGGTATAAAAACTGAAGTTTAATTAAATATAAGAATATGAATTTTTTTTTTGTGGCGTTGTCAGTATTTTTTTTTTTTTTAAGAGTGTGACACCGGGACAGACAGAAACTGCCCGCATCAATAAAGGCCCGGGCACTTGAAAATACCAAGACGAAGGAAAAGAAAAAGGTTAAGGGCAAGGCAGAGATGAGGTAATGTCACACAAAGGAAAACGACAGACAGAAAAAAACCAGTCGAAGGCAATAAAAAGTATGTGAATAAAAAAGATAACATTACAATAATATTTTTTTTTGTTCCGGTTTTACGTCACGGACTCCCTCTTCAACCGAGGGCTAGGACGGTTGCCTTCTTTCGAAGGACTTGTTTTGGCAGATGTAATCGTTACCCTGAGTGCATGCCTTTGCTAACCTCAGACCGTGACGGGGCGCGAACCCTCGACCTGACGCCTCAGAGTCGCGGACGCTACCGATTGAGCTACGGCGACTACAACATTACAATAATATTAATATCTAATATTTTGTTGTCTATCATGCCCTGGTGTTAGAATGATAATAAATTAGATTAAATGCAATTTTTTTCCATTTTAATGTTCATTATTTGAGCTGAAAAATAATAATAGATTTTTTTTTTTTTTTTTTTTTTTTTTTTTTTTTTTTTTTTTTTTTTTCAAAAATTAAATTAAGTTACATTTGATAATAGTAATAATTCTTTTTTTCTTTTATTGTCATTGTCTTGAATACTAGGATCTTTAATTAGAAATTATATAAATAGCGAATGTCTTTTTCGATATTTTTATCAAAACTAAATCAAATAAAAAAAAAATTCGTTGTCATGGTGTAGATGAAAAAAAAAATAACAAAATAATATTTGTTTTTCGTTCGGGTTTTTTTTTATTTTAGATAAAAAAGAAATTTTTTTACGTTCCTTTTCTTCACAATTTTTTTTTATTGATTTTTATATAATTTTGTATATTTTTCATATTGTTAGAAATAGAGAAACAAAAATAATTTTCAAACTTTTAGTTTTGTTTTTTATTTATTTTTATTTCGTTATATTGTCTTATTTTCGATAAAAAGAAAGCAAAAAAAATATTTGTTAACTTTTGTTTTTGTTTTATTTGTTTGAATAGAGAAGAACGCCCCCTCCCCCACTTATAGCTAGTGACGTCTCTCTTCGATTTCGTATTATGCTTTCTTTTGAGAATGAGTTTTTGATGGAATAAAGTTTTTGACTTTGACTTTGACTTTGACTCTCTCTCTCTCTCTCTCTCTCACGCACACACTCACTCTCTCTCTCTCTCTATCTATCTATCTATCTATCTTTCTAGCTCTTTCCCTGTCTATCTATCTATGTATGTCTGTCTGTCTACACCTATAAATCTTTCTATCTATCTGTATCTATTTCTAGCATGTATAAAGCAATTTTGTTAATTTTATATCTATTCATCGCAAAATTTTGATTTGAATTTTACGAACTACAGATCCATAGTCAATCTGTATTTAAATTGTCCTCGTCTTCGGAATGTTTTAAGTTTTGTTAATGTTATTATTTATGATTTTTTAATTATTTTTTCAATATTTATTATGCTTATTTTTTTATTTTTTAATAATTTACATGAATCTGTCTCTTAATTCGTTTTGTTAATATGATTTATTTTTATATTTTAAAAAGGTTTTAATAGTTATGTCTTTCAATAAACTTTTTTTTTTCGTTTCTTAATACTGTCTAGGTTTAGACTATTTTTTTTTTATTTGAAAAAAATATTTTCCTTTTTAATGTCTATTTAATATTTAATCTCACCTATGATAATAGTGATAATGATAATAATAATTTTAATAATGAAAATAACATTAATAATAATAATGACAATAATGATAATAATAATGATAATAGTAATGATAATGATATGCAAAGTGGGCTGTCAGGTATCCCAGAACCTTCCCCCCCCCTTTTGAACGTCAGGTTGTCAGCACTCATCAGCATCGCTGCTGAGGTCGTGTCAGGTCGAGTTTATACTAAGCTGGGTCATCATCACCTTCCTTGTTGGGAGATTTGTCTACACGCTTATGTATGCATTCCCACGAAGATTACTTCATCGTCACCATCATCATTATTGTCGTCGTCCTTCTTCTTCTTCTTCTTCTTCTTCTTCTTCTTCTTCTTCTTCTTCTTCTTTTATTTCTTTCTTTTTTCTTCTTATCCCTCTCTTCCTCTTCCTCCTCCACTTCCTCGTCCTCCTCCTCCGGCTTCTTCTTCTTCTTCTTCTTCTTCTTTCTCTTTTCACCCTCCTTCATCTTGACCTCCTCCTCCTTCTTCTCTCTTCTGCTTCTCTTTCCCCTCTTCTCCTCTTCCTACCGGCATTGGCAAGGACACATGTGCACTGATACATAATTTGCATTCTGCATTGAGACCTGAAACCAGCAAACACTTTTGATCTTACATATACACTGAGGATTTCCCAACTTCTGAATATTTTATCATATGTAACAAGGAGAAAAACTAATATAAAAATAAAAATAAATGGCTTTTTCTGATTATGCCTGATTTTCCTAAGAGCGCTTTTGGCTTCGAATGTTTGATATTACTTTCAGTGGATGTTTGTTTCTGATTTTGCAAATATACATTATGTATAAGAATAAGAAGACGAGATTATTCTTTTCTTTAATAACTTTATCTTGCTTTGTTGGTTTGGAATGTTGGATGCAGCCTACACTAGATGTTTGTTCCTTGGAATGAAATCAGATTTCATTTTTGCATGTCTTTATTTGAATATATCTATCTTTATAAAACCCTCCATATCTCTAGGTCGTCTGTACTTTGACTATTATTTTCAGTCTGTTCTTTTCCATTGTATATCATTACCTCATCTCTGCCTTTTCCGTAACCTTTTTCTTTTCCTTCGTCTTAGTTTTTTCGTGCCCGGACCTTTATTGGTGAGGGCAGTTTTTTTGCCAGTCCCGATGTCACACACACACACACACACACACACACACACACACACACACACACACACACACACACACACACACACACGTGTCTGTGTGTGTATATATATATATATATATATATATATATATATATATATATATATATATATATATATATATATATATATATATATATATATATATATATATATATATATATATATATATAAGGCGAGTTCGACCTCGGGTCTGTTGGTAAGGCAACCCAGTCTCCAACCCATCGAACCACTGATATTACTATGTAATAAAGAATAAGATTACTTTTGTGAATAATTAGTAAAATAAAATGTCCATCCACTGGGGAAGTAAACCATCCCAACTCAGTCCCGGTTTTAAGTCCGGAAGAGTGAGGTTGTTTGTTGTCGGGAGAGGCATCAATACATGAAAGTTTGAGCAAATACATGCTCTGGTTGAGGTTAGTGAGAAGCAGCGACCCCAGCTGAACAAAGGAAAATCAACCCATTAAGAAGAGAGTCTTTGTTATTTTGCGAATTTGCATTTACTGATTCATTATTAGTTCAAACTTCATTAAAAATTTGCCTTGATAAAGACGGTAATTATTTTATGAACAACGGATGATTTTCATTTTCTCGTTTATGTGTTTGTGTTTAGTCTTCTGGTTTTTAGAATTCTCTCTCTCTCTCTCTCTCTCTCTCTCTCTCTCTCTCTCTCTCTCTCTCTCTCTCTCTCTCTCTCTCTCTCTCTCTCTCTCTCTCTCTCTCTCTCTCTCTCACTTTAATATTCAGAGCACACACTAATGCGGAGAACTGCTTTGATGAATATCTCTACCAACTTTCAAATTTTTTCATCTTTTTTTTTTCTTTTTTCTTTTATAAGTATATTTTCTTTATCATCTTGTCTTTTTTTTGCCTTTTTCTTCTTGTTTTATTTTCTTTCTTTTTCTCGTCCTCCTCCTCCGCTTCCCCTTCTCCTCCTCCTTCTTCTTCCTCTTCTTCTTCTTCTTCCTCTTCTTTTCCACATTCTCTTCCTCCTCCTCCTTCTCCTTCTCCTCCTCCTCCTCCTCCTCCTCCTCCTCCTCCTCCTCCTTCTTCTTCTTCTTCTTCTTCTTCTCCTCCTCCTTCTTCTTCTTCTTCTTCTTCTTCTTCTTCTTCTTCTTTTCCTCCTCCTCCTTCTTCTGCATCTTCTTTTTCTTCTTTATCCTGTTCTTGTTTTCGTCCTCCTCTCTGGCACGTTATCACGTTATGCTTGGAATTGGGACTTTTCTCTACTTTTTTCAAATGTATCTAATTCTCTCTCTCTCTCTCTCTCTCTCTCTCTATATATATATATATATATATATATATATATATATATATATATATATATATATATATATATATATATATATATATATATATATATATATATATATATCTGTTTAACTGTCTATCTGTATGGAACACTATGCTGAATATTTTGTCTGTGAACTTGAAGATTTTTTCATATCTCAAATGAGAATAGTTATTCTCTAAGACCTATGTCTCATGATAATCATGTATTTGTTTGCTTTTCCTGATTCTCTTTATTTGTCTATATTTCTTCTTTTTCTTCTTCTTCATGCCAAGTAAAATTCTATTTTTTTTATTTTTCTCAGTTATAATCTATTGCATAAGGGCACAGTTAACCTCTCCAGTTAGGAATTATTTATGCCATTCCTCGTGTCAAGAGTTATGCATGGAGAATAACAAGTTTTGATTTCAGCAGCAGAGGTCAAGGTCGAAGCACCTACCTGTTTGTGGATTAACAATATTGGTGTGTTGCTGTCCCGCGACTCTGAGGCGTCAGGTATAGGGTTCGCGCCCTGTCACGATCTGAGGTTAGCAAGGGGATGCACTCAGGGTAACGATTACATCTGCCAAATAAAGTCCTTCGCGATAAGGCAACCGTCCTAGGCCTTGGTAGAAAAGGGAGTCCGTGACGTAAAACCGGAACAACCGGTGTGTTGCTGACCCTGAAAGTCATAAGTAAAGTGATCGAAAGAATGTTGTGGAGATCCTTTGCTGTTGAAATTATTATCAAAAGGTTACAAGCTTTGGATTAAGGGTACGTCACACTGAACGCGATTGGCTTATAGGGGTAGCGGTTGTCTAGCCGGTCGACTGCAAACTTTAACTCTTATTATCTAATGTGAGTGGCCATACTGGATGCGGCTGCATTAGCTAACATAAGTGAGTTCTTACCGCCAACCAAATCAGCTACCCTTTTCTACCCTTCAAGCAGATCGCAGTTAGTGTGGCAGGATCCTAAGGCCGTTGCCACTGGGCTTAGCAGTTAGCAAGAGTATATTCCTCTAATTTCTACGAAAATTTGAAAATAAGTACTGTAAATTTTTGGAGCAAAAGATGAAAAAAGAGTTTGTTCTGATAGATACATATTTCATGAGTTTTAGATGTGTTATTTTCTCATTCGCACGGCTGTATTTCATATAAATCTGTGCTACTTTACTGTCTTTTCTGGGTGATTGATGAATGCTATTGATTTCAGAAACAAGAGGTGCAAAACTCCTACTAGATGAGATCTTTGCCGGTAGTGGCAACGCTCTCTATTTCATCATATAATATATAATACTGAGATTTCTTTGTTCAGTTGTCACCGTGGCTCAAGCGGTAGCGTCCGCGACTCTTAGGCGTCAGGTCGAGGGTTCGCGCCCCGTCACGGTCTGATGTTAGTAAGGGCATGCACTCAGGGTAACGATTACATCTGCCAAAACAAGTCCTTCGCAAGCAGGCAACCGTCCTAGCCCTTAGTAGAAAAGGGAGTCCGTGACGTAAAACCGGAACTGAGCTTTCTTTGTTCCGAAGACTTACGCGATCGCCTTTCTAAATTATAAATGCTATTGATTGAGGAATAGAATGCAGAGAGTCTGTCCAATAGAACATCGCTATAGCCATTTTGAATACTCATCCATTTTGCATCTCGTCATAAAGGCTCTTTACTTTGCTAATTCGCATCTAAGTGAACTTCATCGTTAAGTGTAAATCCTATCGATTTTACGATCAATAGGTAAACCCCGGTGCTCGAAGGGAGTAGGTTCTTAAACTCTTTAATTTCTTATTACTTCCAAATCTACTT
>JAXCGZ010018079.1:25000-27357 GCA_037179515.1 Halocaridina rubra | reverse complement strand
TATATATATTTACAGATAAGTCTTATCATTGCTGAATTCGTTATGCGCCAGTTACACCAATTGCATTACTCTCTCTCTCTCTCTCTCTCTCTCTCTCTCTCTCTCTCTCTCTCTCTCTCTCAATCCAAGACCGTATGATTCCCCTTTTTCAATTATCATAACAAAATGATATCTTCCATCAGGGAGCTATCTCTTTCCCATATACTTACGTCTAAGAATACGGAAGGGAGCTATACGTTCAGCAATTCGTTGATATTATAATAATAGCTTTTAGTATCGGGGATTCATTTCTTATTGGATGTTTCTACGTATGTATGCATTTGCATGCCTTAACATATATATATATATATATATATATATATATATATATATATATTATATATATATATATATATATATATATATATATATATATATATATATATATATATATATATATATATATATATAATATATATATATAAATATATATATATATATATATATATATATATATATATATATATATATATATATATATATATATATATATATATATATATATATATATATATATATATATAATATATATATATATATATATATATATATATATATATATATATATATATATATATATATATATATATATATATATATATATATATATATATATATATATATATATATATATATATATATATATATATATATATATATAAATATATATATATACATATATATATATATATATATATATATATATATATATATATATATATATATATATATATATATATATATATATATATATATATATATATACATACATACATTTACCTTTGCTGTTTCCCCCTTTAATTGGGGGGTAGCCGACATCAAGAAAGGAAAACAAATAGGGGGATTACTTTGCTCTATGGGCGATGACGAGGGGGCTAGCGACCGTTCAGATGGTACTGCTGGAGTGCCACAGCCCATCCTCCCGGCTCTTCGACAACCTGTGTCGCTTCACAACTGCCAGCTTCTCCTACTGCCCCTACCACAGGGCTACCTATGTAAGATGCAGCCCTGTGGTAACAGCAGATGCCCATCAGAGCCACGTCACAATCGCTCGCCACTCATTCCTATTCCTAGCACTCTCGTTTGCTTTCCTCACATCTATCCTCCTATCATTCAGGGCTCTCCTTACTCCATCCATCCACCCAAACCTAGGCCTCCCTCTAGCATTTTTCCGATCAACTCTCGCAGTCATCACCTTTTTCAGCAGCCTTTCATCATCCATCCTTTCCACATGGCCAAACTATCTCAGAACATTCATATCTACTCTGGCTGCATTTTCTCTCCTCACACCCGTTCTTGCTCTCACCACTTCATTCCTAACCCTATCCAATCGAGATACACCAATCATACTCCTCAGGCATTTCATCTCAAACACATTTAGTTTCCGTCTCTCACTTACTTTCATACCCCATAACTCTGATCCATACATCACAGTTGGCACAACCACTTTCTCATGCAAAACTTTCTTAACATTCATTTCCAACCCTCTATTCTTCATCACTCCTTTCAATGCACCCAACTCTTTACATCCTTCATTCACTCTGGGACACACATCTGTTTCCGCTCCACCATTTGCAGCTATAACCGAACCTAAATACTTAAACTGATCAACTTCCTCAAGTGTTTCTCCATTCAACATAGCATTCATTCCAGCACCATCCTCATTTCCTGTATACCTCATAACCTTACTCTTTCCCACATTCACTCGCAACTACCTTCTCTCACACACCATTCCAAGTTCTGACACTAACTGACAAAGCTTTTCCTCTGAATCTGCCACCACCACAGTATCATCTGCAAACAGCAACTGATTCAGCTCCCACTCGTTATCATCCCCATCTACCATTCTCAAACCTCGACCACGCACTCGCTCATTCACCTCTCTTACAACTCCATCAATATTCGAATTGAACAGCCATGGTGACATCACACATCCCTGTCTCAGTCCCACACTCACTGGAAACCACTCACTCACTTCATTCCCTACCCTAGCACAAGCTCTACTACCCTCATACAAACTCTTCACTGCATGCAACAATTTACCATTGAGTCCATATAATCTCAAAACATTCCACATAGCCTCTCTATCAACTCTATCATATGCTTTCTCCAGATCCAAAAATGCAAAATACACATCCTTACCCTTTGCTAAATATTTCTCACATGACTGCCTAACTATAAAAATCAGATCTATACAACCTCTACCTCTCCTAAAACCACTCTGGACTTCCGCGATCACATATTCTGTCTTATCCCTAATCCTATTAATCATTATCCTACCATACACTTTGCCTACCACACTCAACAAACTTATACCC
>JAXCGZ010018079.1:0-20000 GCA_037179515.1 Halocaridina rubra | reverse complement strand
TCTATAGTTCAAGTATTACATTAGCTGAAGCAATATCATGTGCCTACAAGCTTGGTGCAACAAACCAGTTCCAAGATGCAGCCCTCACATTCCGTTACCTCATTATAAGAGCATTCAAAGAATCAAAGGAACTGTCTTGGCCCCCAACTGCACATGACCTAAATGCTTTGAAGGTGGAAGAGCTACTCCCCGATGATCTTATAAAATTAATGAGCATGGTGCTGACAGGAATACCCGATGTTGATGGAGAGAAGTGTGAAAGATATCCTCCTCTGTGCCACTCTTCAGTAGCTCATTCAAAGCAAACAGGTGTGTAATCAGATAACATTATTTTTCTTCTTCTTGATTAACTTTGCACAGATGTCGGCATTACTCTCACTTCTAAATCCAATATGTATCACAGTGGAATTAGTAGATATTTTCTTAGTCTGTTAATATTCTAGAACTATACTTAACTATTTATATTTTATTAGTGTGACACCGGGACAGGCAAAAACTGCCCTCATCAATAAAGGTCAAGGCACGAGAGAACACCAAGACGAAGGGAAAGAAAAAGGTTAAGGACAAGGCAGAGATAAGGTAATGTTACACAAAGGAAAACAACACACAGAAAAAGCAATCAAAGTACAGAGGACCCAGAGATTTGTAGGACTATGCCCTGAGATGACGATAGATCCGCTTTTTGAAGGATGATTGGTTATAAGAATTAGGAAAGATAGAAAGATGAAGAGAGTTCCAGAGCATGGAGGTGGATGGGAAGAAGCAGTCGCTGCAGTGACTGATCCGCGAGCTACAACTCTCCACACAGTACCTGTGAGATGAGGCCACTTGGCGAATGTTACGCGGCCTCGGTAGTGGGGGAGGGATGCTACTCGCCAATTCATCAGAGCAGCGATGGAAGTAGTAGCGATAGAAAAGAGAAAGGGAAGATACCCTACGGCGAAGAGAGAGATAATCCAGATTAGAAGTAATAGAAGGATCATTGAGTTTGACTGCAATAGATTTAACCCTTTCAAGGAGATAAGTATAAGAAGAAGCACCCCCAGATGTGTGAGCAGTACTCTAACAGGGACAGAAAAAACATTTTTAAATATTAAGTAACTGTAATGAGGAAATGTAATGATGGAAATGAAACATAACCCCCAATTTTTTGAATGGAGATTTAGAAATTTGGATTATGTGATTCCTCCAAGACAAGTTAGAGGCTATATGGATTCCTAATATGTTGATAGAATTAAGAGAGTAAATTTCGTTAGTTTCGAAGACAATAGGGTTATCAGGAGGAGAAGAAGATAAAGAGATAGCCAAACACTTTGTCTTGGAGGCATTGAATTTAACTCAATTTTGAGTGCTCCACTCAGTCAACTCTGCAAATCAGAGTTGAGAGTAGAAGAAAGAGTGATACGAGACTGATTACGAGTAACAGATGAACGTTGTGAAGAAAAGGCAGAGGAAAAGTGAAGGGTAGAATCATCAGTAAAGGCATGAACAATAGAGAAAGATGGGGATTGTAGAAGATCATTGATAAAGAGAAGGAACAGAGTAGGTGAAAGAACAGAGCCCTGTGGAGCACCAATAATAATAGAGAAAGGGCTAGATGTAGCACCATCAACAACTACAGATAGAAAACGGTCAGTAAGAAAACTGAAAATCAGAGAACAGAAAGAAGGGGTAAAGCCATAGGCAGGGAGTTTGGCCAACAGAGCTTTGTACCAGACTCTGTCAAAAGCCTTAGAGATATCAAGGGCTACGACAAATTATTCCCCATAGTTCCTCAGAGAAGATTACCATACATGAGTAAGATAGGACAGTAGGTCACCAGTGGATCTTGCCTTGGGGAAGCCGCACTGGTGATTGGAGATAAGTGAGTTAGATTCAAGGCATTTCAAGAAGTGAGCATTGAGCAAAGTTTCAAAAACGTTAGCAATAGCGGAGGTTAGGGCAATAGGTTGGTAATTTGAAGGAATAGAGCATTCATCCTTCTTTGGAACAGGTTGAACTAGACCATGCTTCCAAGATGAAGGATAGATACTGGTTGACAGAATGAGGCTATAAAGATGGCAAAGCCCAGGAGCCAGTTCATCTGCAAACTCCTTAGGAAACCTTGTAGGGATATCATCGGGACCAGATGCCTTGTTCGTCTTTAGCGAGCGAAGAACCTTGTGAGCTTTGCGTGAAGAAAGGATAAGGGAGGGTAGGGTTAGAGAGGGATAAAGATTGAGAAACAGGTTCACTGGAATCGTCTATATGAGAATGCTAAAAATAATGTACTGAGTAATATGGTCATTGCAAAACTGAATTTGTTTAGATACTAAAGTTATTGTGTTTCTAATCTTTTTTATAATATATATCACTCTCTTTGCAGCTCACAACCATCCTTGCCCGACTCGGTCACTCAGAAACCTACAACTTTAGTCTGGACCTTGAGACAGCACTAACCAAGGCTCTCGACGAGACGTCCACCTACCTGACCTCTCAAATCATCACTGGTGAAGGCAATGCTGTGTTCCATAACGAGTGGAATAACCTTAACAAAATCACAACCAATGTCCAAGGCTCAAGCATTGTGAATAGTGCAGGAGGGATAACGATTCAAGAGAAGTGAGAGTGGCATCAAAGTACTAATGTGAATACCCTTCCTTTCTATGAAAGGTCATCCAAAATGAAAAGCCTGAATATTACCCCCTCCAGTGACATTGCCAGAACTAGCTTTCAGAAGAATTGATTCCAAGTTTCCCCTTAATGGTAGGTTTACCATAATTGCTGAAAACCAAAGGATTTACGATGCTACACTGTTGGAGTACTGCATCTATCTTCTATGTAGACTTTTAAGCAGTGAGGGTAAACAACAGGTGCCTGGATTTGGTGGCTTCATTTCAAGCACAGGGAAAGTGCCTCCAAGAAAATCTACAATTGACTATTACACTCCAATCAACCAACCTATTACAGAAAATGCAGTGGTATATGAGCTGCTCAAGAGGTAAGAGGCAGCAACACAAGAGGTTGGGCAGCCATACACCATCAAAACCTTTGACTTGGGGGTGGTAATGAAGGCATGTCCTATAGTATGGAAATACAAGGAGGAGTTCAATAAACACATCATGATCCCCTGCAAGTTCCACACAGTCTTTAATTATATAGGCATGCTCACTGGTCACAAGTGTAGAGGTGCTGGCTACTCTGAAATTTCCATAGAAGCTGGCCTCGCAACCTGTGGATACCTGAAAAACATTCTGCAGGGAAAATCAAATGCCAGGGCACTCTTTAGTCTGAAGGTGGTCACATAGACACCTTTTTTTATGTGTGACACCGGGACACGCAAAAAACTGCCCTCATCAATAAAGGCCCGGGCACAAGAAAAAACCAAGACAAAGAAAAAAAAAAGGTATAGGGCAAGGCAGATATGAGGCAATATCCCACAAAGGAAAACGACATACAGAAAAAAACAGTCAAAGTACAGAGGACCCAGAGATATGGAGGACTAGGATAGGTTATAAGAATTAGGAAAGACAGAAGGAGGAAGAGAGTTCCAGAGTCTGGAGGTCGATGGGAAGAAGCAGTCGCTACACTGACTAATCTGCGAGCTACAAATCTCCCCACAGTACTTGTGAGATGAGGTCGCTTTGTGAGTGTTACGTGGTCTCGGCAGTGGGGGAGGAATGCAACTCGCCAACTCATCAGAGCAGCGATGGAAGTAGTAGTGATAAAAAAGAGAAAGGGAAGATACCTTACGGCAAAGAGAGAGAGAATCCAGATTAGAAGTAAGAGAAGGATCATTAATGAGTCTGACTGAATTAAATTAACTTGAACAGTTATTACTCAATGTGTTCCTGGTTGAGGATAATGTGGAGGTCCCACGTGAGACTCTAGTCAATCTTATCCACTGATGCACCCATGAAAATCTTGATGTTGCTCTTAAAGACACTTCAGTTATCAAGGTGATTCATCAATATACTGAGCTCCAACAGAAGGTTCGTGAGGGCCATCTCGGGAAGACAGGAATGTTCTGGCTCTCGGTGATACATCATGCAAGGTTTGTCTTCATGATTGAATTTGCTGTCAAAACCAATAACTTTGAGCTCTTTCGTCACTGCAACGGGGCCATGGCAGATCTCTTCTTTGCAAACGATGGTCACAACTATTCCAGGTAATCTATGTTCATACTGTTGATATTGAATAACAAAGAATTAAGAGGAAATGACTGTAGTATGGATATTAAAGTAATATAAGTAAAAAAAAATAAAGAATTTAATAGAGGAGTAAAATGTAGTATGACTTTTGAAATACTGTTGATTCTCTACAGGTACCTGACATGGTTCGAGGCATTCCTAACGAACATCGACCTCTCTCACCCTGGTACTTGTGGTTACATCAGACATGGAGGCATTCACCTGTCTCATGTATGGCTATTCTCAAATAAAGTCATTTGATGCCGTGCGTGCCAAGATGCTAAAAAAAATGGTGGGTGCTGACGAAGTCCTGAGCTTGCACTCCAAAGTAGACCTTGAACGCCTGCCTCCTCCCAAGGTCTGCCTTATCCCTCATGAACAGCTATCTATTTACAGAGTTGCTTGCTACAAGAGAGCAAACCAGCCAATATGAGAGAGGCCCAAGCCCTATGAACAGGGTTTAGGCTGGGAGAAGACGGTGGACGAGGGGGTGTTAGAGCTCTTCTGGTCAGTTGGACCCATTCTCCCTCATTTTCTCATCGAAATAGTGGCAAAGAGATAGGAGTCAGAAGAGGAAAAGCTTTATAGAAACAAGAACTCACAGACTGTGGTTGAGGAGGATGGAGATTTTGAATGTGATGATGAGGAAAAGATGGATATCCAAGAGAAGGATGATGATGATGGTGCTCGTTAGTAGGATAGGGCAAAAATAGCTTAAACAAATGTTAAAAAATAGATTTGGAATTTATTGTATGTCTTAAGCTGATTTTAAAGGACTTTCGTTTGCATCAAATTATGTAAACAGAAATATATTCAATTTGTTTTTATTATTTTTCATTTTTTGGGTGAGTCTCTTCCGATATTGAGTCAAGATGTGCTTAAACCTTAAAAAAATTTATTTCAATGGATTTTTCCGATCAAAATTTTATGTAAAAATGTGTTCATTTGTCCCTGCAATTTGCTTATTTCAAAAGTTATGCAACTTTCTAATGTTTCTAGGGTATGAATCCACGTACCAATCATTTGTAAGAAAATGTAAAATTGAACCAAGAGGGACATTATTTAACCCTTTCGATCCGATTGGGTGATTTTTGTCCCAAAAATTTCTTAAATTACACTGAACAGGGAATTAACTGCAGTAAAGCCCATTGAGTGGGATATTTCAGTGTTTTAGGGTTTCCTTGATGCCAGACGTATGAAGAGAAATATAATGAACGCACCAAGCGCCCACGTGTCGGTTGTCAACGTCAACAAGGTAAAGCTTCTTGTAAAGGTGAGTGAAAATTTTACGTTTTTTTCATATCAGCATATACTAGATGACATCATCTTATTTAAACCTGTGACCTCTTCTTCAGACTAGACTAATAGAAAAGCGAAGATGTACATTATATTACGACTGGACTCCAATTCTCTTCGGGTACAAAGAGGACTGGAATCCAGTCGTAATATATTGTATATCACTGCTTCTCTTTACGTTTTATTTTTGGGCCTTATATATATATATATATATATATATATATATATATATATATATATATATATATATATATATATATATATATATATATATATATATATATATATATATATATATATATATATATATATATATATATATATATATATATATATATATATATATATATATATATATATATATATATATATATATATATATATATATATATATATATATATATATATATATATATATATATATATATATATATATATATATATATATATATATATATATATATATATATATATATATATATATATATATATATATATATATATATATATATATATATATATATATATATATATATATATATATATATATATATATATATATATATATATATATATATATATATATATATATATATATATATATATATATATATATATATATATATATATATATATATATATATATATATATATATATATATATATATATATATATATATATATATATATATATATATATATATATATATATATATATATATATATATATATATATATATATATATATATATATATATATATATATATATATATATATATATATATATATATATATATATATATATATATATATATATATATATATATATATATATATATATATATATATATATATATATATATATATATATATATATATATATATATATATATATATATATATATATATATATATATATATATATATATATATATATATATATATATATATATATATATATATATATATATATATATATATATATATATATATATATATATATATATATATATATATATATATATATATATATATATATATATATATATATATATATATATATATATATATATATATATATATATATATATATATATATATATATATATATATATATATATATATATATATATATATATATATATATATATATATATATATATATATATATATATATATATATATATATATATATATATATATATATATATATATATATATATATATATATATATATATATATATATATATATATATATATATATATATATATATATATATATATATATATATATATATATATATATATATATATATATATATATATATATATATATATATATATATATATATATATATATATATATATATATATATATATATATATATATATATATATATATATATATATATATATATATATATATATATATATATATATATATATATATATATATATATATATATATATATATATATATATATATATATATATATATATATATATATATATATATATATATATATATATATATATATATATATATATATATATATATATATATATATATATATATATATATATATATATATATATATATATATATATAATATATATATATATATATATATATATATATATATATATATATATATATATATATATATATATATATATATATATATATATATATATATATATATATATATATATATATATATATATATATATATATATATATATATATATATATATATATATATATATATATATATATATATATATATATATATATATATATATATATATATATATATATATATATATATATATATATATATATATATATATATATATATATATATATATATATATATATATATATATATATATATATATATATATATATATATATATATATATATATATATATATATATATATATATATATATATATATATATATATATATATATATATATATATATATATATATATATATATATATATATATATATATATATATATATATATATATATATATATATATATATATATATATATATATATATATATATATATATATATATATATATATATATATATATATATATATATATATATATATATATATATATATATATATATATATATATATATATATATATATATATATATATATATATATATATATATATATATATATATATATATATATATATATATATATATATATATATATATATATATATATATATATATATATATATATATATATATATATATATATATATATATATATATATATATATATATATATATATATATATATATATATATATATATATATATATATATATATATATATATATATATATATATATATATATATATATATATATATATATATATATATATATATATATATATATATATATATATATATATATATATATATATATATATATATATATATATATATATATATATATATATATATATATATATATATATATATATATATATATATATATATATATATATATATATATATATATATATATATATATATATATATATATATATATATATATATATATATATATATATATATATATATATATATATATATATATATATATATATATATATATATATATATATATATATATATATATATATATATATATATATATATATATATATATATATATATATATATATATATATATATATATATATATATATATATATATATATATATATATATATATATATATATATATATATATATATATATATATATATATATATATATATATATATATATATATATATATATATATATATATATATATATATATATATATATATATATATATATATATATATATATATATATATATATATATATATATATATATATATATATATATATATATATATATATATATATATATATATATATATATATATATATATATATATATATATATATATATATATATATATATATATATATATATATATATATATATATATATATATATATATATATATATATATATATATATATATATATATATATATATATATATATATATATATATATATATATATATATATATATATATATATATATATATATATATATATATATATATATATATATATATATATATATATATATATATATATATATATATATATATATATATATATATATATATATATATATATATATATATATATATATATATATATATATATATATATATATATATATATATATATATATATATATATATATATATATATATATATATATATATATATATATATATATATATATATATATATATATATATATATATATATATATATATATATATATATATATATATATATATATATATATATATATATATATATATATATATATATATATATATATATATATATATATATATATATATATATATATATATATATATATATATATATATATATATATATATATATATATATATATATATATATATATATATATATATATATATATATATATATATATATATATATATATATATATATATATATATATATATATATATATATATATATATATATATATATATATATATATATATATATATATATATATATATATATATATATATATATATATATATATATATATATATATATATATATATATATATATATATATATATATATATATATATATATATATATATATATATATATATATATATATATATATATATATATATATATATATATATATATATATATATATATATATATATATATATATATATATATATATATATATATATATATATATATATATATATATATATATATATATATATATATATATATATATATATATATATATATATATATATATATATATATATATATATATATATATATATATATATATATATATATATATATATATATATATATATATATATATATATATATATATATATATATATATATATATATATATATATATATATATATATATATATATATATATATATATATATATATATATATATATATATATATATATATATATATATATATATATATATATATATATATATATATATATATATATATATATATATATATATATATATATATATATATATATATATATATATATATATATATATATATATATATATATATATATATATATATATATATATATATATATATATATATATATATATATATATATATATATATATATATATATATATATATATATATATATATATATATATATATATATATATATATATATATATATATATATATATATATATATATATATATATATATATATATATATATATATATATATATATATATATATATATATATATATATATATATATATATATATATATATATATATATATATATATATATATATATATATATATATATATATATATATATATATATATATATATATATATATATATATATATATATATATATATATATATATATATATATATATATATATATATATATATATATATATATATATATATATATATATATATATATATATATATATATATATATATATATATATATATATATATATATATATATATATATATATATATATATATATATATATATATATATATATATATATATATATATATATATATATATATATATATATATATATATATATATATATATATATATATATATATATATATATATATATATATATATATATATATATATATATATATATATATATATATATATATATATATATATATATATATATATATATATATATATATATATATATATATATATATATATATATATATATATATATATATATATATATATATATATATATATATATATATATATATATATATATATATATATATATATATATATATATATATATATATATATATATATATATATATATATATATATATATATATATATATATATATATATATATATATATATATATATATATATATATATATATATATATATATATATATATATATATATATATATATATATATATATATATATATATATATATATATATATATATATATATATATATATATATATATATATATATATATATATATATATATATATATATATATATATATATATATATATATATATATATATATATATATATATATATATATATATATATATATATATATATATATATATATATATATATATATATATATATATATATATATATATATATATATATATATATATATATATATATATATATATATATATATATATATATATATATATATATATATATATATATATATATATATATATATATATATATATATATATATATATATATATATATATATATATATATATATATATATATATATATATATATATATATATATATATATATATATATATATATATATATATATATATATATATATATATATATATATATATATATATATATATATATATATATATATATATATATATATATATATATATATATATATATATATATATATATATATATATATATATATATATATATATATATATATATATATATATATATATATATATATATATATATATATATATATATATATATATATATATATATATATATATATATATATATATATATATATATATATATATATATATATATATATATATATATATATATATATATATATATATATATATATATATATATATATATATATATATATATATATATATATATATATATATATATATATATATATATATATATATATATATATATATATATATATATATATATATATATATATATATATATATATATATATATATATATATATATATATATATATATATATATATATATATATATATATATATATATATATATATATATATATATATATATATATATATATATATATATATATATATATATATATATATATATATATATATATATATATATATATATATATATATATATATATATATATATATATATATATATATATATATATATATATATATATATATATATATATATATATATATATATATATATATATATATATATATATATATATATATATATATATATATATATATATATATATATATATATATATATATATATATATATATATATATATATATATATATATATATATATATATATATATATATATATATATATATATATATATATATATATATATATATATATATATATATATATATATATATATATATATATATATATATATATATATATATATATATATATATATATATATATATATATATATATATATATATATATATATATATATATATATATATATATATATATATATATATATATATATATATATATATATATATATATATATATATATATATATATATATATATATATATATATATATATATATATATATATATATATATATATATATATATATATATATATATATATATATATATATATATATATATATATATATATATATATATATATATATATATATATATATATATATATATATATATATATATATATATATATATATATATATATATATATATATATATATATATATATATATATATATATATATATATATATATATATATATATATATATATATATATATATATATATATATATATATATATATATATATATATATATATATATATATATATATATATATATATATATATATATATATATATATATATATATATATATATATATATATATATATATATATATATATATATATATATATATATATATATATATATATATATATATATATATATATATATATATATATATATATATATATATATATATATATATATATATATATATATATATATATATATATATATATATATATATATATATATATATATATATATATATATATATATATATATATATATATATATATATATATATATATATATATATATATATATATATATATATATATATATATATATATATATATATATATATATATATATATATATATATATATATATATATATATATATATATATATATATATATATATATATATATATATATATATATATATATATATATATATATATATATATATATATATATATATATATATATATATATATATATATATATATATATATATATATATATATATATATATATATATATATATATATATATATATATATATATATATATATATATATATATATATATATATATATATATATATATATATATATATATATATATATATATATATATATATATATATATATATATATATATATATATATATATATATATATATATATATATATATATATATATATATATATATATATATATATATATATATATATATATATATATATATATATATATATATATATATATATATATATATATATATATATATATATATATATATATATATATATATATATATATATATATATATATATATATATATATATATATATATATATATATATATATATATATATATATATATATATATATATATATATATATATATATATATATATATATATATATATATATATATATATATATATATATATATATATATATATATATATATATATATATATATATATATATATATATATATATATATATATATATATATATATATATATATATATATATATATATATATATATATATATATATATATATATATATATATATATATATATATATATATATATATATATATATATATATATATATATATATATATATATATATATATATATATATATATATATATATATATATATATATATATATATATATATATATATATATATATATATATATATATATATATATATATATATATATATATATATATATATATATATATATATATATATATATATATATATATATATATATATATATATATATATATATATATATATATATATATATATATATATATATATATATATATATATATATATATATATATATATATATATATATATATATATATATATATATATATATATATATATATATATATATATATATATATATATATATATATATATATATATATATATATATATATATATATATATATATATATATATATATATATATATATATATATATATATATATATATATATATATATATATATATATATATATATATATATATATATATATATATATATATATATATATATATATATATATATATATATATATATATATATATATATATATATATATATATATATATATATATATATATATATATATATATATATATATATATATATATATATATATATATATATATATATATATATATATATATATATATATATATATATATATATATATATATATATATATATATATATATATATATATATATATATATATATATATATATATATATATATATATATATATATATATATATATATATATATATATATATATATATATATATATATATATATATATATATATATATATATATATATATATATATATATATATATATATATATATATATATATATATATATATATATATATATATATATATATATATATATATATATATATATATATATATATATATATATATATATATATATATATATATATATATATATATATATATATATATATATATATATATATATATATATATATATATATATATATATATATATATATATATATATATATATATATATATATATATATATATATATATATATATATATATATATATATATATATATATATATATATATATATATATATATATATATATATATATATATATATATATATATATATATATATATATATATATATATATATATATATATATATATATATATATATTATATATATATATATATATATATATATATATATATATATATATATATATATATATATCAATTAAGCACATTATATATGTGAAAACATGAATCATTTTTTACCCCGACCGGGACTCGAACCTAGGAATTATGATTACTAAGTCAAGGCGCTACCGCTACACCACAGAAGGTTAAAAGGAATTCAACCTTATAGCTTATATCTGCTATACTTAGGAATGAACGCATATTAACTGAATGCCACTATGTTCATATTACAGATTCCCCAACCTCACTCGTGGCTTCATTTTAGCATTTAATTCTAATCCCAATCTCATTCGGGCCATGAAATTATCAAGTAAGCACATTACATATGTGAAAACATGAATCATTTTTTTACCCCGACCGGGACTCGAACCTAGGACTTATGATTACTAAGTCAAGGCGCTACCACTACACCACAGAAGGTTAAAAGGAATCCAACCCTATAGCTTATATCTGCTATACTTAGGAATGAACGCATTCTAACTGAATGCCACTATGTTCATATTACAGATTCCCCAACCTCACTCGTGGCTTCATTTTAGCATTTAATTCTAATCCCAATCTCATTCGGGCCATGAAATTATCAATTAAGCACATTACATATGTGAAAACATGAATCATTTTTTACCCCGACCGGGACTCGAACCTAGGACTTATGATTACTAAGTCAAGGCGCTACCTCTACACCACAGAAGGTTAAAAGGAATCCAACCTTATAGCTTATATCTGCTATACTTAGGAATGAACGCATTCTAACTGAATGCCACTATGTTCATATTACAGATTCCCCAACCTAACTCGTGGCTTCATTTTAGCATTTAATTTTAATCCCAATCTCATTCGGGCCATGAAATTATCAATTAAGCACATTACATATGTGAAAACATGAATCATTTTTTACCCCGACTGGGACTCGAACCTAGGACTTATGATTACTAAGTCAAGGCGCTACCACTACACCACAGAAGGTTAAAAGGAATCCAACCTTATAGCTTATATCTGCTATACTTAGGAATGAACGCATTCTAACTGAATGCCACTATGTTCATATTACAGATTCCGCAACCACACTAGTGGCTTCATTTTAGCATTTAATTCTAATCCCAATCTCATTTGGGCCATAAAATTATCAATTAAGCACATTACATATGTGAAAACATGAATCATTTTTTACCCCGACCGGGACTCGAACCTAGGACTTATGATTACTAAGTCAAGGCGCTACCACTACACCACAGAAGGTTAAAAGGAATCCAACCTTATAGCTTATATCTGCTATACTTAGGAATGAACGCATTCTAACTGAATGCCACTATGTTCATATTACAGATTCCCCAACCTCACTCGTGGCTTCATTTTAGCATTTAATTCTAATCCCAATCTCATTCGGGCCATGAAATTATCAATTAAGCACATTACATATGTGAAAACATGAATCATTTTTTACCCCGACCGGGACTCGAACCTAGGACTTATGATTACTAAGTCAAGGCGCTACCACTACACCACAGAAGGTTAAAAGGAATCCAACCTTATAGCTTATATCTGCTATTCTTAGGAATGAACGCATTCTAACTGAATGCCACTATGTTCATATTACAGACTCCCCAACCTCACTCATGGCTTCATTTTAGCATTTAATTCTAATTCCAATCTCATTCGGGCCATGAAATTATCAATTAAGCACATTACATGTGTGAAAACATGAATCATTTTTTACCCCGACCGGGACTCGAACCTAGGACTTATGATTACTAAGTCAAGGCGCTACCACTACACCACAGAAGGTTAAAAGGAATCCAACCTTATAGCTTATATCTGCTATACTTAGGAATGAACGCATTCTAACTGAATGCCACTATGTTCATATTACAGATTCCCCAACCTCACTCGTGGCTTCATTTTAGCATTTAATTCTAATCCCAATCTCATTCGGGCCATGAAATTATCAATTAAGCACATTACATATGTGAAAACATGAATCATTTTTTACCCCGACCGGGACTCGAACCTAGGACTTATGATTACTAAGTCAAGGCGCTACCACTACACCACAGAAGGTTAAAAGGAATCCAACCTTATAGCTTATATCTGCTATACTTAGGAATGAACGCATTCTAACTGAATGCCACTATGTTCATATTACAGATTCCCCAACCTCACTCGTGGCTTCATTTTAGCATTTAATTCTAATCCCAATCTCATTCGGGCCATGAAATTATCAATTAAGCACATTACATATGTGAAAACATGAATCATTTTTTTACCCCGACCGGGACTCGAACCTAGGACTTATGATTACTAAGTCAAGGCGCTACCACTACACCACAGAAGGTTGAAAGGAATCCAACCTTATAGCTTATATCTGCTATACTTAGGAATGAACGCATTCTAACTGAATGCCACTATATTCATATTACAGATTCCCCAACCTCACTCGTGGCTTCATTTTAGCATTTAATTCTAATCCCAATCTCATTCGGGCCATGAAATTATCAATTAAGCACATTATATATGTGAAAACATGTATCATTTTTTACCCCGACCGGGACTCGAACCTAGGACTTATGATTACTAAGTCAAGGCGCTACCACTACACCACAGAAGGTTAAAAGGAATCCAACCTTATAGCTTATATCTGCTATACTTAGGAATGAACGCATTCTAACTGAATGCCACTATGTTCATATTACAGATTCCCCAACCTCAATCGTGGCTTCATTTTAGCATTTAATTCTAATCCCAATCTCATTCGGGCCATGAAATTATCAATTAAGCACATTACATATGTGAAAACATGAATCATTTTTTACCCCGACCGGGACTCGAACCTAGGACTTATGATTACTAAGTCAAGGCGCTACCACTACACCACAGAAGGTTAAAAGGAATCCAACCTTATAGCTTATATCTGCTATACTTAGGAATGAACGCATTCTAACTGAATGCCACTATGTTCATATTACAGATTCCCCAACCTCACTCGTGGCTTCATTTTAGCATTTAATTCTAATCCCAATCTCATTCGGGCCATGAAATTATCAATTAAGCACATTACATATGTGAAAACATGAATCATTTTTTACCCCGACCGGGACTCGAACCTAGGACTTATGATTACTAAGTCAAGGCGCTACCACTACACCACAGAAGGTTAAAAGGAATCCAACCTTATAGCTTATATCTGCTATACTTAGGAATGAACTCATTCTAACTGAATGCCACTATGTTCATATTACAGATTCCCCAACCTCACTCGTGGCTTCATTTTAGCATTTAATTCTAATCCCAATCTCATTCGGGCCATGAAATTATCAATTAAGCACATTACATATGTGAAAACATGAATCATTTTTTACCCAGACTGGGACTCGAACCTAGGACTTATGATTACTAAGTCAAGGCGCTACCACTACACCACAGAAGGTTAAAAGGAATCCAACCTTATAGCTTATATCTGCTATACTTAGGAATGAACGCATTCTAACTGAATGCCACTATGTTCATATTACAGATTCCCCAACCTCACTAGTGGCTTCATTTTAGCATTTAATTCTAATCCCAATCTCATTCTGGACATGAAATTATCAATTAAGCACATTACATATGTGAAAACATGAATCATTTTTTACCCCGACCGGGACTCGAACCTAGGACTTATGATTACTAAGTCAAGGCGCTACCACTACACCACAGAAGGTTAAAAGGAATCCAACCTTATAGCTTATATCTGCTATACTTAGGAATGAACGCATTCTAACTGAATACCACTATGTTCATATTACAGATTCCCCAACCTCACACGTGGCTTCATTTTAGCATTTAATTCTAATCCCAATCTCATTCGGGCCATGAAATTATCAATTAAGCACATTACATATGTGAAAACATGAATAATTTTTTACCCCGACTGGGACTCGAACCTAGGACTTATGATTACTAAGTCAAGGCGCTGCCACTACACCACAGAAGGTTAAAAGGAATCCAACCTTATAGCTTATATCTGCTATACTTAGGAATGAACGCATTCTAACTGTATGCCACTATGTTCATATTACAGATTCCCCAACCTCACTCGTGGCTTCATTTTAGCATTTAATTCTAATCCCAATCTCATTCGGGCCATGAAATTATCAATTAAGCACATTACATATGTGAAAACATGAATCATTTTTTTACCCCGACCGGGACTCGAACCTAGGACTTATGATTACTAAGTCAAGGCGCTACCACTACACCACAGAAGGTTGAAAGGAATCCAACCTTATAGCTTATATCTGCTATACTTAGGAATGAACGCATTCTAACTGAATGCCACTATATTCATATTACAGATTCCCCAACCTCACTCGTGGCTTCATTTTAGCATTTAATTTTAATCCCAATCTCATTCGGGCCATGAAATTATCAATTAAGCACATTACATATGTGAAAACATGTATCATTTTTTACCCCGACCGGGACTCGAACCTAGGACTTATGATTACTAAGTCAAGGCGCTACCACTACACCACAGAAAATTAAAAGGAATCCAACCTTATAGCTTATATCTGCTATACTTAGGAATGAACGCATTCTAACTGAACGCCACTATGTTCATATTACAGATTCCCCAACCTCACTCGTGGCTTCATTTTAGCATTTAATTCTAATCCCAATCTCATTCGGGCCATGAAATTATCAAGTAAGCACATTACATATGTGAAAACATGAATCATTTTTTTACCCTGACCGGGACTCGAACCTAGGACTTATGATTACTAAGTCAAGGCGCTACCACTACACCACAGAAGGTTAAAAGGAATCCAACCTTATAGCTTATATCTGCTATACTTAGGAATGAACGCATTCTAACTGAATGCCACTATATTCATATTACAGATTCCCCAACCTCACTCGTGGCTTCATTTTAGCATTTAATTCTAATCCCAATCTCATTCGGGCCATGAAATTATCAATTAAGCACATTACATATGTGAAAACATGAATCATTTTTTACCCCGACCGGGACTCGAACCTAGGACTTATGATTACTAAGTCAAGGCGCTACCACTACACCACAGAAGGTTAAAAGGAATCCAACCTTATAGCTTATATCTGCTATACTTAGGAATGAACGCATTCTAACTGAATGCCACTATGTTCATATTACAGATTCCCCAACCTCACTCGTGGCTTCATTTTAGCATTTAATTCTAATCCCAATCTCATTCGGGCCATGAAATTATCAATTAAGCACATTACATATGTGAAAACATGAATCATTTTTTACCCCGACTGGGACTCGAACCTAGGACTTATGATTACTAAGTCAAGGCGCTACCACTACACCACAGAAGGTTAAAAGGAATCCAACCTTATAGCTTATATCTGCTATACTTAGGAATGAACGCATTCTAACTGAATGCCACTATGTTCATATTACAGATTCCCCAACCTCACTCATGGCTTCATTTTAGCATTTAATTCT